>MU226068.1:8793677-8818566 GCA_018584345.1 Thuja plicata | reverse complement strand
CAAAAATAGTAACTTTCCATAAATAGCAGCTCTGCACAAAATAGCCCTTATTGAATATAAAAACAGAAATATTTTTGGGTGATGCAAGATTGCTCTTACACCCAGGATGCTCCTGCATCACTTTGTTTCTGAGGTTTAGGTCAAACTTGAAGTTGAAGTGGAGGAAAAGGATCTTGAACAGTAGGTTGAGGTGAAATAGTGCACTCCACATGATTAACAATGTGATTGAGATCATGCATATTTGAATTGTAAACAATATCCACAGAAGATGGTTGAGCAATGGTATTAGTATCATGTGTAGGTAAATGATTTGTATAAATTTCAAGGTTTTGATTAGGAGGAGAGATAGATTTGTTCCCATTACCATCAAAATTATCAATAGATAATGCATTAGAATCGATTAAGTCTTGAACCTTATGCTTTAGAGAATAACATTTTTCAGTATCATGGCCATTCTGTCGATGGTATTGACAAAAAGATTTAGAATCAAAGGATTTTTATGCTATCGTGGTAGGGAGAAGAGGTTGAATAGGAGGAAAGGTAATCATATTAGCGCTTAACAACCTACACATAATAGAATGTAAAGATTCAGGGAGAGGAGTAAACGTACGATTCATACGGAAAGCAGCGGATGCAAAAGTGGCATTGTTGGATGCAACAACAACTTGAGCAGCAACTGCATTCATCTATTTATTGATCTTGACATATTTGTTAGGTTTCTGAAACTTATTAGGATTAGGAGCAGCGTCACTCTTATCAATTGGAACATGAGTCATTGGAGTGTTTCTCTCAAATTGACTCACTTGTAATTGATAATGATGAAGTGCTACACAAAGTTGTTGAAAAGAGGTAAATTCAGTAAGCAGAATCTTATCTCTAATATCCTTCTGTAAATTTGAAATAAACATATGGTGAATATCAATATCAGAAACATGATAAGAAATATTAGCATACAAATGCTTAAATCTACCAATAAAATTGTTCAATTTTTCTTTAATGTTTTGTTTACAATGCATTAAACTAGTTAAGGACACTTGCGGATCAATTTTATTTTGAAATTGTTGGATGAAGGTATTAGAAAGTTTAGGAAAAGAATCAATAGAATAACGAGGTAAAGAACAATACCATTGCAAGGCCTTATCATGAAAAGTTCTAACAAACAACTTAGCTAAAATCCTATGGTCATGAGCATAATCACTACAAAAGAATTGAAATGTTTTAACATGAGTAACAGGATCGCCTTTACCATTGTAATTCTCAAGATGAGGCATATCGGCTTGCTGAGGGACAGTAATATGAATAATGTCTAAGGATAAAGGACTACCCATGTCACATGTAGGAATGCTAAACTTGGATTGGGTTAAAGATGCAAGTTGTTGTTGTAAAGATGACACAGTTTGAGCCAAATTAATAATTGTGGAATCATTAGAAAAAATAGGTGGCATAGAAATATTATGAACACTAGGAAAAGTGTAGGAAGCAGCAGGAATGGAAGACACAACTAGTGGACCACTTGGAACCACAGTTGGAAGTAGATTGGAATAAGTAAAAGGTACACTATGATATGAAGGTTGTGAGGTAGGTAGAGATACCGGTGGAACACTCACGGGAATAGATGGAATTGGGAGAGATGTAGTCATCAAAGTAGGAGTGTAAGTAGGAATGCTAGGTAAAGGAATAGAAGAAGGTCCTTCACTAGTGATAGGAGGAGTAAATCCTAGATCTTGAGCCTCTTGAGCTAAAGGTTTAACATTCAAATGCACAAGATCAGTGATATCACGCAAGATATTAACACCTTGATCACTATCACAAAGGACTTTATTAAGAGCCTCTATAGCTTGGATGGAATCTTTATTATGGTTTTCTTGAATAAGCCAATTTCCCATTTTATCAAGTTTTGTTGAAAGTTTTTGTACTTGTTCAAGAGGAACTCTTAAAGCATCATCATCATCATGAGATGAGTGAGAAGAGTTATGCTCCATAGAAGGATTGGAATCATGAGTCGTAAAATTTTCATCTGTGATCCTAAGGAAAGGAGAGGAAGACTCAGGATCAAAGGAATCCATAAGTCTACGACTTCTTCTAACCAGGATACTATAAGTAGGACTAGAAGTGGTAAAGCTCATACACCAATGCAATGCAAATGAACTAATTTAGGAAACACAAGATTTTAATTTTAATTTTTTTGAAATGTAAATACAAGAACATAAAAAAAAGCTAATCTAATATGCATGCAAGATCTAACATAAAAGATGTAAATCTAACACCAAAAAGAAAGAGTTGTCTATCGCGGGTTCACCAAAATGTAAGATCTAAAATGTAAGGTATGAAAATGTGGAGTATGAAATAGATGTTGTTACATTTTAAATTAGAATGTTTATTGAAATGTGTGGGGAAGATAAGATGTTCCTTTTAACCTCAAATACACAAAGGAAGGATCCAAATTGATTAACCCCAAAGGAGGGATCAATGCAGAAATGAATCAATCTATTGGAAATGAGAGCAAAGAGGAAGACCTTAGATTTCATTTATAGGAAAGAATGTGTGATAGATTCAGAAAGATTGAAATAAATAGGAGGAAAGTACTAACCTTAAAATGTTATAAATATGAATAATGTTGCTTTCGGGTGTCTGCACTGAGCTTCTGGAAAATCTGCAACCAGATCTAGAACAGAAATGCAGAGATAAACAAAACCTAGAAATTTTTTTCCGATCTGACACAGTTTTGATTTTGACCCTCAAGTCAATGTCATCATTGACCCAAAATTTGTAATTCCAACCTAGGGAAGAATCAACTTCTAAAACCTCTGACAGAAAATTTATTGCTGGATCCCGATAGTTTTCTGAAAAGGGTATCCGAATCTACACTCTAACTCGTTGTTTTGAACCTATACCTGCAAGAAAAATAGATTTGTTTGTTGGGGGGAGGGGTTTGCCTTGGTCAAACCCCAGTTTTGGAATTAACCTCAAAGTATATTTCAAATTGTATAAGTAAAACAAAGTAAATGAACAAATTCACCTTGCTTGTATGGAAACCCTTGTGGCAGATTCGAATCTGTGGATCCACAAGTATGTATGCACCAAATGAATTTAGAATGTAGAATGTAGAATGTAGGATGTCTCAAATCAATTGTTTGTATATCTTCAACACCAATCTTGAATGGATCTTGGAATAGGAAGAGGCTTGGAGGAATGTGGATGAAGAAATATTCAACAAGAGGGCTCCATAGAGCTTGAATCCTTCAATGGCTACCAATGGATATTCTTGATGAATTGAGTGCTTGAGAAGTGCTTGAATGCTTGAGAATAGATGAATTCTTCAATGACTACTTGGTTTGCTTCAAATCTTGCTTCTTCACCTTTAGATTTCACTTTTTAAGTCTTTGATAGTTGATGATCATGGTTAGAGAAAATGAGAGGAGAAAGCTTCCTTATATATGAATCTAGGGCATAATATTCTAGAGAGGCCTACATAGGAGAATTAAATTCCAATTATACCTATACCCCTAGAAGAGGACCTATATTAAATATAATTTAAGAATTGTTTCTCTGAAGACCGAAACAGCCGACCCGGAAGCGGGAATTTATTCTTTCCAAAGCCTAACATCCAGAAACCCCAGGAACCTAAAATCTGGACCTTAGGTCAGAAAAAGGTCAATTCTAACCTAGGCCAAGGTCAAGGTCAACCTTGACCTAGAAAGGTTGACTTTGAACCTGAGGTCAAAAATCTCAGTTTGCAGTTTAGGGTGTCAGAAACATGCTTGAAAAAGTGGGAAATGGGGCAGGACAGGGGAAAAATCCAGATCCAAGTTAGAGACCCATTCAAGGCACTTGACATGACCCCAAACCAATTAATTAGAAGGATAAACCAATCTACAATGGAAGTTTTCCATTTTCCGACTATACAAGATATAACAATAATAATTGCATTATCAATATCATGGGTTAGTCTAATGAAACAATAATCATCAAATAAACTTCACCATAATGATCATTATAATAGAGAGAGAAATATGAATAATAGTCATATCAATTTCCATAAGATAATAGCATCCTCAAGTATTAGAATAAGAAGTTATCACAATCAAGATACTAAAATAGATTGGATAATTACCTTTATGAAAACATGTAGTGCAACAATTATACTTACATAAGTAGTAAGGGAAACATAGAAAGATCTTACAACATCCAAAAGGTTCAACCCAATAACATCTAAGTATGAAATCAAGATTATAACACTTACTAGATTGTGTTAGGGTTAGAGAGGTGTTACATCCTACCCTCCTAAGATTCAAATTACTCCTATAATTCGAAAAAGATAAGTAGTAAAATACATCACTCATTAGTCCTAAACATCATCTAAACAATATCTTAAGCATACTAGTCCTAGAATTAATGCAATAATAAGAAGAAGAATTTTTGTACAAGTTGTTAAGCTGAGAACCTATTCTATTTATATTCTTAAACTTATTTGCATACTCACTAATACAAATTTAACCTTGATCCATTAACACAAAGTAGGCATGGAGACTCCCTTTATACAAGAATTGCAATCTTAGACATAAAAATAACTATTTAGTTTCATTACTCATGCAAAAGGGTAGCCAAGGTCACTTATAAGACAAAATTCACTTTCTTAAAATCACTATCATTTTACATTAAACTAAATCATAAACAGGAAGTATACTATTTCACCTAATTTCACTCAAAATAGCATTATTTCATTAGCGTATCGGCAATAAGAGTAGTTTGAATCACTTAAATTTCTAAGACATGGTTTAGCGCTCCAGGGGTACACAGATCTCATTTGGAAACAAGGTCTAAAATCTATGCTTTTTTGACCCAACACATGACTAGATTTTTAAACTTCAAGGAGAAAAAAGGTTTAGCCGCCCCAAAATCCATAAATAAAGGAGAGATAAAGAATTAAATCACCAATTTAAACAATAAATAAAGAGAAAATCAAGCAGTGTGAAACACTAAATCGAGTATAAGTGCCAAAGGTATGAGAAAGGATTCACAATTTGTGGCTAAACTATTGCAAGCAACTTAAAAAAATATTTTCGATCGCACAAGAAAGATAAAATAAACCATCATAAATTTTCACATGCAACATTAGGAAACCATTCACCCAACATGAAAGGAGGGGACACCGCCACCAAAGCGCATGACATCATTAAAGAACACTCAATAAAAATATACGACTCCTTAGCCATCTGAGATCTGTTGTACTTCAAGATTTATAAGGATCTGGCTAAATAAACATGAAACAACTAAATTGGTCCATCAAAAGGGAAGGTGTATTATTTCCTTCCTTTAATAGTAGAAGCTAAGATCAATTTGCATCGTCATTATGCATATGTTATCCATCCTACCCAAAAAATTAGTAATATTACCACCCCACATACCCAAGTATCAACTATTGGAAAGAGACATGACATAGAAGATTTTATTTTGTCACTTATGGTAACTTAACATGAATTATATGTGTTCCTTACAGTTGGAGATTAGACTAGAAGCCAGGATAAAAAATCGGCGAAGTATGAAATGAAGAACACAGTGTACAGGCAATGTATAGAAAAAGTTCTGGTGTTCCTTTTTAGGTTAAACTATTTTGGAATACATATAAGGGAAGCATTTTGGATGTATATATATTCTAATCATATAATTTTAAGTTGTGTTGTTATTGTGAGCTATGAAGATCTGAATGACGGTATTTCATGTTTGACAGTTTGACAGGTCGACATGATGACAAATCCTTATGCATACATGGTAATTTTTTTTGCACTAAATTTTATAATTTAATGGTAAAGATGACATAGTCATATGCATGAATAAAAAAAATTGGTGGGAAATGAATTTGAATTAAGGATTTGGACAACTTGGTCAAAATGTGTTACATTTCCCTAGGACATTTTTGGAAGCTGACATGGGAGATAAAATTTTGGTAGTGTATATATAAGATTGATGGATTAGGGTTTGAAGAAGTGATTTACATGATAGTTGATGAATGTGTGAAGTGCACAAGTTGGTTATGTGATGGATTTGAAGAAGGAAATTACAATCTAGTGATTTGATTAGCGAAGAGAATGAAAACAAGGCAGTTAGAGTTAAAAGTGTATCAGATCAGAGTATGTGCTAATATGGAACTGTAATTAGACATTTGAGATGTTATTTTAGAATTTAAAAAGTTTTTGATAATTTTTGTGATCTTGTAAGTCAGTGAGCCTTCTTGTAAAGGGTTGTAGCCCTAATTGTAATTGAGTTGTGAGCTCTAGGCAGTGTATCTGAATGTAAGTACATTCCTAAACTATTGTAGGAAGATATTTTTGTAGAGTATTTTCTTGTGGGTTCCATTGCCACTGTGGTTTTTCCCTAACAAGGTTTCCACAATAAAAATCCATGTGTTATGGTTATGTAGATTTATGATTTATGTTCTTGCATGTTATTTCTCATCATAAGCATCAAGTGGTTCATAGATCTGAATTAAAAGTTAAAAATTGTTGAAACACTGATGCAACCCCCCCTCCAATGTTTTCCTCCTTCCAACATCAAAAACTTGTTGGTCGACACTCAGTAGGGAGACAAACAAGAAACGACATAGAAGTGGTTTGGTTCTCCCATACTCATATACAAAAATATGATTTCCATTAATGAGTGTTCATTCACATAATCACGTGGGCACACAAATCAAGTACAGGTTTTACACAACACGCGTGATGTAAATTGTTACTGGTCTTCTCACACTTACAAGGAGGTACACTTATATGATGAATTCATAATCAAAAACATAATTCTTCACAACATAGGTGATATCCCAATGTTCCAAAATCATTGTTTATATCAGTACAAAGTTCCTAGCTCTATATTACAAAAGATATATAATAATGTCATGCTCTTTTCAAGAACAAGGAATAATCATAACCATCAATATGTTTCTACTAGTGCATGAGAATATCCCTCTAAAATTATAACACATTAATTGCATAATTACACACCTTCATATTCTGATTAATAAAATAATTAACTCGTGTGATTATATCATTTGTAAATCAAACTTTCCTCTCCTACTACACAAGATGTTAGTATTTGACCACATGACAATTTCAATGCTCAGAGAGGGGAAGCTAACAATCAATGTTATCTTACACCATAAAATTAGGGTACCACACCAAGTCCTAATTAGGGGATTTAATCATATTTCTACTCACATATTAACATAATTTGCATGTCAAGAATATTTCATTAAAAGCATATTCAACTCCCATAAATTTAAGGGCAACAATTTTGAAAACAAGAATGTAAAGAGTTTACTCCAAATCCTTGTCATTTGAACAAAATTACAAATCCCATTTAGGGAAGGAAAATACATCACTACTAACACTCTTAATAAATCACCCACTTTTCATCAAAAGAATATTCAATTTCTAGTAATTCTAATATAAGTAATTCCCTGACTCAACAAGAACATAGAGAAGCTGACCTAGATTCATACAGTGCAATGATTATGCCATACAACTATTATTGATTTATTCATATATTAGATTTATTATTTGTTCATTACAATTGACTTATTACCCTACTCATGCAGCCTAAACAAATAAAGCTTTGGGGACATAAGTCATTTACCTAAAGGATTCTCTCTACTAAAGAATGCACACCTTTGAGAGAGAGAGAGAGAGAGAGAGAGAGAGAGAGAGAGAGAGAGAGAGAGACTTTAATTGCTCACAATGGGTGGTGGTGGTGGTCATTTTGTCTACAACCAAGAGAAGGGACATGCATCAAAAGTGGAATAAGATGTGAATATGCTCTTTTTGAATTTTGCATCTTATAGGGATGAAGGTGCATCACGTAGAAATTTGTGCGTTGCATTGTGTTCTGACCATATTGTTTCCAAATTTTGTTGAGGGGTCATGAATTCCTTTCTTTTGAGGTTCATGATATCAAAATGTAAAAATCCAATCATGGACCCTTGTCATAAATGCATGGGGTTAGATGGTGAAGTGTCATTAATGCAAAGGGTTCAATTTTTAACACTATAATTACATCAACTTTGTCAATGTGAAATGAGCTAATGAAATATACTGAGTCGAGTGGTTAACTGACTAAGACCTATCAGCATGATATGCATATGAACCAGTAACAAATGTTCTAATTTGCAAGACAAAATGCATATAAATATATGCCTTCAATGATATTGCCCTAAGGTTAAAAAATAAGGATTAATGCACTATAAGGTAGCAAAAATAATTGATGTATTACTAAATCAAATCTCATATAGTATTTTTTTTTACAAAATTAGATTATTGCAATGATATAAATTAGTCTAAAAGATTCTAAATAATCATGAAATATCATACCAAAAATATGTTCTCAACAACTTAAGTATACATAGAAATATGAAGCAAGAGGTTGATATAATGTTGATACAACTCTATTTCTATCACTCTATCAAACTTAGAAATGATGTATATTGAAAATACTCTATCATCACTTTCAAATGATAAAACAAGAACCCAATGTTAAATAAATCGCAAAAAATTAAACTAAAAATGCATTCCAATAACATAAAACTAATTGATTTCAGAATAATTATAGTTCTAAAACATGGACTAATGTTGCTAATGTTTATCAGGTACATCCCACAAAGCCTCAAACATCCTCTTGTAATATATGTTAAAATCTTCAACAAAATTGCATTAGTAAAATTTAGCTATCAAAACTTCTTCAAAATACATCAAATATTTATATTCTACCAAACATACAGAGAGAACTCAACTTGTATCACAAATATGTTCTCATGGTGAAATTGCAATATCTAACTACTGGGTATTTTTTCCTCAAAACTAATGTTCCAAGAGGGTTTCCATCCTCAAGAAATATGGACAATTGACATTCTTTCTTTAAGAAAAGCAATAATATAAAATATCATTTTGACTTTTTTCATCACCTTGAGCCTATCAACACTTTATCTCCACACTAAAAATTCCTTTTCTAAAATAATTAAATGTAAATTATCAATTAAAATGTTGAAAAGTCACTTTTTGACAACTTAATTATTTAAATTATTTTTTCTTTTCCAATGCAATTTAGAATACCAAAAATATTTAGAAAATAAGCTAATAGTCAAACAAATTCTCATTTGTGAGAAAGGGATATTTCAATTAACTTTAAGTTTCATTACCTTTATAGTAGGGGGTAACAAGCAACTCAATATTTCTAATATTACAACTCAAGTATCCCTTAGCAATCTTTCACCTTTTTGATACATGTGAATGTCAGTTAGTTCCTAAGGTACAATATTAGCCCCAACTATCAATCAAGGGAAATGATCCAATGATTCATGCTACATGACAGAAGACAGGGTAACACTATCCTCTCAATTTATTTAGCCTGTAATACTAATGATAGAAAACACCCGCTTTAAAAAAATAATGAAATTTTCAACAAAACCTATTTTCTAAAAATTTAAAATGGAAACAGTCTCAAGGGTTCTTAGCTACCATCCCATTAGAATTAGGTTCACATCAAGATAGGGTTTTGTGTTCCTCTATGTGATCTATCTTTGTTTCTCTCAAAATCACTATTTATCTTTTTGTATGGCATACATTTTCAAAAATCTTGTTGGTTTTATTTCTAAAATCATGTAAGCACGATCTACCAAAGTTATTAGTAAGAAATAACTAACAACAACCAAGTATTGCATTAATAGAATCTTGTTGCAGTTAGATTGTCTGAACTTAACTTACATTGATTTTAACTCAAGTTGTAATAGCCACTACAGTCAAAGTGAGCTAGTGACATAAACTCCAAACATATTGTTGCAAATATAATGGATAACTAGTTTCCTAATGAGTCATGATTTTCATCATACTTAAGTTTCTGATAAACATTTTATTGTATTATATAATAACACTAGCTACATTGATACTTAAGCAAGTGTAACCAAAATATATTTCTTCTTCTTTTTGTTTTATATCAATGTCACTAAAACTCTTACTCTTATACTTACAACTTTGTTTCCAACCTACAATATTATAAGTAATATATTATAAAAGAGATTCTCCTAAAAAAATGTGGTTGAATGTTACCCTATCAATGGTTAATGTGTAATGAAAATTGAAGTAATTTGTGAGAGAGACTCAAGTAAGTGAGAACTATTTATAATCTTCCACCTATATAAATATTGAACATATAGAATACTCAGAGGGGGAGTGAATCAATATTCCCTTTAAATCATTAAAACCTTTAAATAACCATCCATATAACAAAATTATTTGATTTGAGGAAATGAAAACATAATTTTCAACACACAACACAACACTAGTATTTTAACATGGAAACCCCAAAAAGGAAAAAAATACGGAGATGATTAACTCTCAATATCTTATAACTAATTGCAAAATATTACAATAGTGCTCACTATACAACTTACTTCTGAATGGATCACTGTCAAAAGCTCTCACTATCCACAAGTACAAAATTGAAATGTTATAGTTGCATCTCAAATATGTATGGAGTATAGTTTCGTTGAAGTATAGTACACAGAGTTTACGCACTTCATCTAATTATAATCTAATTATAGTCACAACATCTGATAGGAATTGTCTTCTTATCTACTCATCCTCAAATAATAATTATCTCTAAGATTATGCCAAATATTTAGCAATTTGTTCATACAATAGGCCGGCTCCATATGCTATGTCCCCAAAATTGAGTCAGCCCGAAATAGCTTCACACGTTATCTCCAAAACTTCTTTAAACATTTCATCTAATTAAGTCAGGAAAAAAATAATAAGAATTCCTACTAACTTGAATTTACACACTACATTCAAACCTTGACCATTCCTCAACATTGCATAACAATTTTATTATCAAATGAATTGTGGACCACTTGATCTAACCATCATGTACCAGATAAATAAGGTATCTGCCAAACAGAGCTTCGAGACTGATATCTTTCACACCATGTAGTATTATCATTTGAAATCTCAAATATACATATTTCCTTGATACCTAAGCTTGTTTCCAAAATTTCAGATCAATACCAATAGTTATAGATGAGTTTGGACCAAAACATAGATGCATAGTTTTTCAAAATTGTCAAAGCTCATGGTGTTCGAAAAACTATGGCTTCAATGACAACATTCTCCCCCTTTGTCATTGATGGAAAAATGAACAAAATTTTTACCATTACATATCTTCCCAAATATTTCCTTTTATCTCCTATATCTCCTTATATCCTTATGTCTTCTCCTTTGGCATCAATGGAAAAGGGGCACACAAAAACAAAATATTGTAATTCTAGTGAAAACTAGATGTAAAGTTCCCCCTAAGTAAAATAAAATATAATTTTTTGTACAAGTGATAAAAATAATATATAATAAGAAATGGTGATCAATGGGGAATCAATCTTATCTTCTATTGCACATTAGGAAGGAATGTGAACCACTAGGATTGAATGGGATCAAGTGCTTAATGGGTATCTCTAATCCTTCACTAATATGAAATGTTGATTAGGGGGATTTGATTGAATGATTCAAGATAGAGGAAAAAATAGGAAAAATTGACAATTTGTAGAATATACAGTCTAATAGAAAAACAATATAGCTTTGTATAGGTAATAGAAATAGAAACCAGCGAACACCACTGACTTCTTATTTCAATTTGATGATATTTTGTAGGGAAGAGGGTTCCTAGGGATTCATATTCTCAGGGAGAGAGCACTAAGGTGTTATTTCCCCAATGCTTTTGATTGAACTTAGTTGTAGACTGCTTGTCAACTCTTATAGTTTTTTAATCCCAATCGGTGTGAATGCACCTATTCATACTCACAGGGAAAAAGAAAAAAAAAAGGAAAATATTGTGTAGAGGGGGGTTTGCCTCAATAAAACCCCAAATTAGGAATAAAAGTTTGAAATGAAATAAGATATGCTTGACAGGAATGTATGTTGATATGGAATATAAGCTAGATCTGAACCATAAATTACCTCATACCATGATTTTGCAATGCTTCTTTAGATGTAATCACAAGTGTTCATGCAATAGCTTTGATTTCACACAAAAACCCAAAAGGAAATCATGAAAGACGAAACCTTATTTAATGAATATTGCAGTTTTCCACAATGCTTGATGAAGAAAGGGAGATGACTTGAAGAGATGGAGCCTCGAATGCTTGAATGAATATGTATGATTGAATGTATGTAGATGAATGATTGTACTATGATCTTCTTCTTGATACTGGACTCATTTGATTGGCCTTAAAAAAGGGAAAGAAGCTTGGTCCATGAAGAAGATTGCATTTAAAACACATTATAGTGCTTGCGATCTTACTCAAAAATTCTTGGATACAAAATTGTAGGAGAGCTCTTGAATTCTAACTTTCCTTCTATCCAAATGAGGAGAGATAAGTTTATTTTATACCTCTCACAATATTTTGGGGCTCAAAACTCAAAGGATGCCGACGGGAATCTGGAAATCTTTCTAAACCAATGAGATAGGCCCTCAATTTAAATTTTGGGGAAAAAAATAGGGAAGAGTTTGGCCTGGGCAACCTCTTCCCATCAAAAATCAATGCAGTATACAATACATGTGTAGAGCCTCCCTCATTTCCCTCCTATATCCGGCATCCTAAAGGTTGTGGATTGGATTTATATTTTTATTCATGACCATGTTGAACCAATATGAGATTGTACCGTCAGGGTGATCTCTAGTCTACTCGATTGTGTGACCTACCTTGGAATTGAGATGAGAGGCAAGGTCTTGTTATGTTTTGTTAAGACTAGTCGAGATGATCTTTTGATGTTGTGATACTCTTGTGAAAGGCTTTTATGTGATCCACTCAATTCATTTTAGCCTTTTTCTCATTTAGAGACTATCCCTATAGTGGTGCTTGGTAATTAGAGAAACCCTGTCCCGGGTCGTCATAGCTTAGCATTAAATTTTCCTTATTATACTTTTTAGTTGACACTAATTATGAGACACTTGGACTTTTGAACACATGTTATTATTTGAGGATCTATAAGATCCCATGCTATTTTATTCAGCATTCAATTATGATGTATACCTACTTATGTGATTCCTTATTTTAGTCAATACAGATTGATTATATGGTGTTAGTTCAAGTCTAGTACTTGTTCTTTTTAAGTGATTTCTTGATTCGCCATTATGATTTTTGATAATCTTAAGTGCTTTAATATTTTTGAGTCCAATCATTCACTAAATATTTCAGTCATGTGGTCCTGTCGTGCTTGAAAAAGTGTAAATTTTATTTTCTAACGATTTTCTTGAACAGGTTTGAACACCTTTGAACAACCTTGAACATGTTTGAACTTAGTTCAAACCGGTTCAAGGTAGTTCAAGGTGGTTCTTATTTCTAAGGGAAATTTGTTGGTGCATTAAGTTGGCAAAAATGCTCTATGTTTACAAGTGGCGGGAATATTGAGGTTGTGTGAAAAGGAAAAAGGACTTGTACATATGAGTACGGGATCTATTGTTTAAAGATTGATTTAGATGATCGAAAGGCTTGAACAATATTGAACACACGGGAATCATCTTGAATTTTTTTCAAGGGTGTTCAAGGGCATTCAATGATGACATGAGACAGAAAAGAAAAGGTAAATTTTAGATAGCTCAGTAGTGGATCCTACGGAAATGAAGGCATTCAATGCAGAGAAGTGGTGGTGACAGTTAAATACGCCTGAGGTGTCAAATCAATCATTAATTTGTACGACATCAAAGTTTATGCAAGTAACATTAATTAATTGCATGCATACATTGTCACATCACACTTTTTTCTTTTATTTCCATAAAGATTTGTAGTTAATGATTAAATCATTCATAATCTCTATTTAAGCCCTTCATTCTGTTTTTAAATACTGTCACTATCGAGAGCCGAGAAGACGGAAGGTAAGGATTTTGGAGCTCTAGTATTCAGAGGTTTCTACAGAAAAAGGTGAGTCAAGCTTCCCTCATTGCAGTGTTTTAATTTAAAATTGCAAAATATTCAGAGAATTATGCGGTAGTTACAAGATTGAAACATATATGAAGTCTACTTTCTACTTATTTGGGAGTGTTTCAAGTTTGGTTTCTGAAGG
This sequence comes from Thuja plicata, assembly GCA_018584345.1. Taxonomy (NCBI): domain Eukaryota; kingdom Viridiplantae; phylum Streptophyta; class Pinopsida; order Cupressales; family Cupressaceae; genus Thuja; species Thuja plicata. Next base: position 8,804,470 of record MU226068.1, on the reverse strand, counting down.
CCTAGTTCTGATAGATACTGACCTAGGGGGCTGTGATTTAGAAGGGTTATCAGAAAGGCTTTCCAATTCCCTAGAAAAAATTTCAGCCTTGGAAATTCTACATAGCAGACTCTGCATTGCTGCTACATTCCCTACCACTGTAATTTTCCATGAGTTGATTTATGAATGCATTCGCAATTATGACCAAAGAACTGAATCTATTCTAAAAAAAGATGGCAGTGTCTTATTGTCTATTAATAGGTAAATTGTGTCCTTTGCTTTCCACATTCCATAGTAGACCTTTTGTTCCTTTTCTCCTACACAAGCCCTTGTCCAATTCAAATAAAATGCAGACAAAAATCATATTGCCATGGCCAAAAACTAGTTATTAAACCCTCAGAGGGGAGCTTCACGCCTACCCAAAAACTTCAACAGAAGCCATGTACGCTCCTATATCAGTGATTTTATGGTGATGGTGTTGTTGATGGGGGTTTGTGACCGGGTCCGCCAACAGAGGTAAGTTATCACCGGGTACCGGGGTACAGGTCAACTTCACCTGTAAAGGTTGTCTGGAGAAATGAGATTCTCTGGGCCTTCAAGCACGTGAGAGTCGGGTCTCAATGGTGCGGGAGCTAAGTTGGGAGTATGACTATTTTGTTCAGGGGGATAGCTGGTTATCTTGGCTCATCTTCTCTGGGGATTTAGGTAATTAGGGTTTCCTGCAAGCATTCGTTAGTTACCAAATAAACTTCAAAAGATAGGGCAGGTTTAGAATTAATCCATCTATCTATAGTCATGCAAATACATTCAAAACATCAACCAAGCTCTAACATGCTACACTAAAATACTAAATGCACGCACAACCATCAGTTCGTACATATTCGATAGCAACAGGAAAAGAAGGTCATTAATCTACTTAATATATTAGAGCAAGGGACATAAGAAACATACAGCATGAAAAGTATTAAGTCATAGATCGAGAGACCAACAACAACATTGCCAGAATCCTTATTTCTTCATTAATGGTGTTCCAGCATCACTAGTGAGTACATCAACAACTCCAGGGGAGCATCTATCTACTGAAAGCTTCTAAAGACTAAGGAGCATTGAGCTATGCAACTATGAGAACTAAAAACTGAAAATGCTATAGCTATGGACTGCAAAATCATCAATTTTGTCGACCCTTGGAATGAGGTCAGACTTATTTTTTATACACAAGCTTTCCCTAAAATTAACCTAACTTATCTTTACACTCAATCAATAAAATACAATTTTCGATGTCCAGTACTACCTACACCACGTGACAACAACCTCGAGAAGAGCAAAGGTCTAGCATGTCAGAAGGATGAGACAAGAAAAGAAGTATGCAAGAATCAACCTTGAGAAGAGAGCCAGAGGGAGAATAGAAGAAATCTGATCCCCTGGGTATCGAGGCTACATGCCTCATTAATGGAAAATAGGCTCACTATCTCTGATGCACTAGGTGTTATGCTGAGGTGGCACCTTGGGAAGACCGTCTGTCAAAATCATCTTTCAAGCCGACGTGCCCTACTAGAGTCACCTACTTCCTGACATCCTTATTAATTGTCTGATAATGACCGGTCGGCTCTGGGGAACATGGATGTAGGTCATTCAAAGAATACAAAATTGTGGATCTAGAACTCCAGGATCTGGGAGCTTAAGCTCAAATAATAAAGAATACTAAATATGCACGGTCGATAGAATTCTCTGGACTCCGGAGAACCTTATTTCTCCTTACTATTTTTGAATGCTTCCAAAACTTGGCTTACACCTTCTTCATCCATGCCCTTGATGCTATCCCATCGGCCATGAATAGCCTCCAAATTCTCTTCGACTTCTCTGGCCCTATTCTGGAATTCATCCACCATCTTCACGGCATCATCTGCCTGGATCATCATCTTGGATAATCTTGATAACCTGCCCTAGTCAAAATATCTGGCGACCGGATATAGGGATTCCATTCGCTCATTAAATTTGCTGAGGAAGTAATCCTCCGGGGTGCATGTCCCAGTGGTGAAGGGGTCAACTTGCGACACCCCTACCATAAATGCCTGAAATAGGCCCAAATGATATTGAGTCACGGTCACCTTCTCTTTTAAGGCCTTAACCAATTCCTTGCATAGCTTGATTTTGATGCCAAGTCTGGAGTACTAGGCCTGGAGAGAATCATACGATTCATCTCCCAAAATTATTGGCTCTATGACAGCTTCTTCTCTGGTGTTGAAAATATCCTCCAAACTGGCCTTCTACTTTTCATACTTCTCCAAGTCCTGCTCCCATATGATAGCGGAGACATTTGCCTGGCTGGGGAGAATATTGATTTGGTAAAGATCCAGGAGGGAAACCACTAAGAATTGTCTTATGGAGGCTATCTTCTCGGTGACCCACCCATCCACAATCTGCACCTTCTTCTTCATGGCCCGAAGAGAATCCACGTCGCCCTGTGCAAGCGGCAATCTGGAGGAAGAGACTTCTGGGTGGATCTCGGCCAAAGGCTGTGTAAGTTTTGCCAAAAGTGTGAGGAGATTTGCATTGGTTTCTCTTTTCTCCTTTAACTTTTGGCCTTGTTTAATGTACTAGGCCTTTACTATTTCAGTGGCCTCTCTTAGCAGGTCCAGTTCACCCTACTTATCTCTTCTCCCCAGCGCCACTTCTGTAATAGTGTAATCTTTGGGCCCTACCGCCGCTGCATCTGAATCTAGAGGAGGTGTTGCAATTATTACAACTGTACTTCCTATTGCACCAGTTTGGAGGGTATGGACTGTCCATGACTTCTTAGGCTTTTGGGCCTCTTCATTTCAGGCCATCATCTTGGCCAAGGAGAGTGGAACACCTATTGCTGTCGCCGGAGCCTTTCTCTTTCTTGATTCTACTAGCCATTGGGGCGGCTGGGGTGGCTTTTTTGTTAAGACCTGGATATCTGGATACTCTTCAGAATCAAGTGGCGTGTTCCTAGAATGTACAGTTTCATCAGGCCTTTTCTCCTTTTCTTATTCCTATTCTTTCTCCTGTCCTTCAGAGGCCTCAGTATTCTCTGCCGTGTTGGCATCCTCTTTCATGATGTCTGGAACTTATTCTCCTCTGGTATCAGCATCACCTATATTCTTGGGGATTTCCCCATCCTTCTCAACATCATTTGGGTCAACGTTTATATCTTTGGGGTTTTCCCCATCATTCTGCTGCTGTTGTTCTTTGGCCTCATCGGTTTCATCTGCCAGAACATCTTCCTCCACTGGGACATCTTGTGGAGGTGGGTGGGGTCTCTGGCCAAAATTCAATAATACAGCCGCTTTTACCACCTCACCAAATGTACTCCAGGATAACTGATCATCCAGAGTAACCAAAGGTGTATGGAGCGTGATGAATAGGGGTACGGTTGATCCTATGGGTCCAGTTTCCCCAATCATCAATTTCTCATCTATGATTTTCCTAGGTTCATCCTCGGTCCCTTGGACCGATGTCTTCTCCTGTTTGGGTTTCTTTTGTGTTTCCTCCCGGACATTCTGCTCTATGGTAGCTTCTTGTTCTAGGACTTCCTCTTCTTCTGAGGGGATATCCACTTTTTTTTGGGTGGCGATCTCCTCTGTCACGTGATCTACATCCTCGTGAAGGTTCATGAGCTCATCTTCCCTGAAGACATCATCAAAATCATCATGTGGCAAAGAGGAATCAAAAATATTCCCAAGTTTAGGAGAATCCAAACTGACATCAACCAGAGGTCGGTCTGGCATACCGGTGATGGCGGTGGTGCTTAGAGTGGGGGTCACCCTCTGCTTCTTCTTCCTTAGTAATGGGACCCTGGTATCTAAAATACTTGTGGACTCCGCCTCAGCGAAAGTCTGTCTACTGATCATTGCGGCCAACGATGGGGATCCCGTCGGGTGAGCAGATGCTACTGCAGTTACGAGGAGGCCAGAGGATATTTATGTGCTTATCTACTGGCTAGCCAGCCTCGCTGACTCCATCTATTTCTGTAGCTATAGAATTATGGGCGTTGGGCCTTGGAGAGGCACCTTAGCTGGGGTATCTTCTTTCTCTTTCCCCTAGCTTGTGCTGGGTCCGGCGGCGGCAGTGAAAGTTGAAGTGGACCTTTGAACAATCGATCCCTTTTGGGTGCTCATAGGACACACCTGGGCAAAATAACTATGACTGGCCTCCAAAATGGGGTGGAATACTCCCTCAATTATCAAGTCTTCTAAGGTGGCCCAATCCACCAGAGGGAGATCCAACTTGTCTAATCCTTTCCCTTTGTATGCTGGGTCTTCCAGCAACTCGTCATCTAAAAAACCCTTCTGAAAAGTCCAAAGGTCAAGCACTTTCATAAGTCCCTTGGACATCCACAAATGTTGATAGGCCCAGAGATCAAAACTGTCCTAATAGTCCGCCCAAAAATCTTCAATGTCTTCCTTATGTGGCGGGGATGCCCGGGGAAGTGCCAAGGCAATCTTGCCTAGAGGATCATAATTTTTCCTGGTGTGGTGGAATTCTACTAGTCCCAGGCTCCTCAACTCACCATCTACCTCCTTTGCTGGGGTGAGGCTGCATGTATAATTCCCACAAGATACTGGAAATGGGACGTTAGTGACCTTCTTCAATGTGAAGAAGGCGTGCAACTCTAGGATATGTTGGCTGAACTCCAAAAGAATGATCTTATCCCCACAATACCGGGGAAGAAGATAGGGTTTCTCGAAGAACCCGGTCACCCGAATGTATGTGTGTTGTTGGAACTGAATAAAATAATGGTCATAAGTACTGACAAGGTTCATCGCCTCCTACGACAACCAGTACCTGGAGTCCTCAGTAAGTGTCAAAATGTTTTGGTAAACGAAGGCATCATTTACCCTGCAAAAATTTAGGAAACTGAGTTCCCACTGGATCTAGAGATAATGATCCCATAGTGTTAACTGGCCTAGCCCGTTCCCAAGATCACCCATTGTTCCTAAACCCAGGAAAGCCGGTCTTTGTTGGGCCAGCACCCATAGCAGGTAAGATGTCATATGGTATTATAACGGTCAGGGATCAGCAAGCAGAACAGTCTAAGTAGGTGCATTGTACAGTGTTGCCAGTTAAAGTATCAATTCCAGTGATTGCACTAAGCAAGAAAAGTTTGTGGCCTTAATAATGCTGGAGGCGGCCAAGTTAGTGGCCATATTATCTTCCTCGGTCTTTAATCTGTATATGGCTTGAATTAAGCCTTGCATTTTAGCCCAAAGTCTGGGCTCTGTGTCAGTTATTTCCTGCACTTTGGAGTCCACCTTGGACACCACAAGAACGCCCTCCTTCAAGTATTTGGAGGTCAGTGGTAGCTTAGCCAGCATCTTTTTGGCCTTGGTCTTTGTGGCCACCCGAGTGGAGGTAGTAGGTAGCTCTGGGCTATCAAGAGGAGTGATCACCTCAGACATTTTGACCACATAATCTACAACCTGCAAGATCGGAGAACTGTTAATACATGATATGATAATAATAACTTTGCGGATTCTAGGGAAATCATCACCATTTCGCGCCTGTCCAAAAAGTCTTAATGGCTTGAACCAGCGAGGTGCCAAGTTCAAACCTTGGCAACTACCTCTCGACGAGCTCGATAAAGTGATTCAAAACATGATGGAGCGCAATGAACTCGACAAGATGGAAGGATATACATGAGGTATAAACACTAAAATATATATGGTCGATGCTCTGCAAGGGCCAAAGCACAGCTCACAAAACAACAACGACATATACATAGCATCTACAAAATATTTACACAATGTACAAAATTTACAAATGCTCGAAATCTATTCTACCACAATGTATAGGATATACACTATACTATAACTGCATAGAGGGCAGAAAACCCTCTGGCAGAGCCAACCCGCCAATGGGAGGAAAAATAGTAGCTAAAATGCAAAGGTGAAAACAAAACAAACGAAAGCAAAAACAAACAAAAATGAGCACCACAGAAGCAAAAGATAGAAAACCAGAGGAATAGAGAATCAGAGAAGGAAAAATGAAAACCTACCTGGAAACATGAAGGATGCAGGGAAGATGATCATGGGAAATGCTCTGCAATAGGTCCACCTTCAAACAATCACAAGCAATCACCGCAAATCAACGTTCAACTAGCCACTAAGCACAGGGAGCAACTTGTTGTTTAATCACCTTAAAATCACTGTGAATGCTCTAAGTGTTTTAATCATGGTAACTATGAAAATGATAGGTAACTTCCATTTATACCCCTAGGGTAAAAATAGGTTGCATTCTTTCTGACAACTCTAGAATAGGTAGACCTCCGGACTCCGGGCTCGAGGATTCCATAAAGTCAAATCTCCTCGCAAAAGAAGATAGGACGGCAGAGAATCTCAGAGTCTGGAATCCAACATGAAAAGGACAAACAAACTCTGGGACTGGGTCCCGGAGACACAAGAAGAAAAAAAAATAAAGACAACCCTCGTGGAAGAAAAACCCGGAGGGGAAAACAAAGAAAACAAAAAGACAATGAGGGAAGAGCAAAAGCGAAAAGGGGGACCCAACATTTTGCCTACAAAATGTAGGGACGGGTATGTAGGGTATAACAGGTGCAAAGAGTGAGAGGGTCCCCAAAAGCATACTTCTTTTCTGATTGGTTAATCTATTATGTTCAAATTATTATGGAGGGAAAACAAATCTTGGACTGGTCTGAGTTAATTGCCAGCTCCATGAGAGAGCAGCTTAATAACTCAACACTTACTGGGAGTAGTTTTTTCATGTCATCTTATCTTATTTATTGTTTATCCTATAGTAGACAATGGAGCGAGATGCCTCATGAGCCCTGGTCAGATGGTATGTGTGTGTATGAATATTTCTCAATCTTGCACAGAAGCAATATATGTCAAAATTATAGAAGAGTACATGATACCTTCTTGGGAAAGCTTTGTTTTGAATTAACCAGAGATCTGCAAGGAGGATGAGCTCAGAAGCTCAGGGGTTTGTGACTAAATTTGGAAGCTTCTACACTCAATTTTCTAGATTTACCTATATTAGGGTTGGCAGCTTTGAAGATTCTCCCATCAGGTTGCCTAGGTATGCCTTTGATTGTTTTGTTCTTGCAGAAGTCTGTAGGCAAATTGCCACTGTGCTTAAGAGATTCCTCCCAGAGAAAGAATGGGAAAAAGTGTTTCCAATACAACTAGGTAAATTTTCATGTGCTTCAATGGAATATGCAATCAGCATTGGGGATGATTTGAGGCATTTTGATTTCAAATTTTATACTGAAAGAGCAGGGTTTGACAATAAAAAAATTTCCAGTGGAAGCCTAGGTCTTAGGTCTCATATGTTTCTCGTCACTCATCTTGAAGATTTTTGGAAGGACTACTCCGATGAATCTCAAGTCAGAGAAATAGAACATAACAAACTGTGCATATCCCAGATTATCTCTATGAGGCTACAATTCAAGGTGGAAGGGGTTATTGATGATGGTTCAAACTTGATTGAACCAATTTTTAAGAAATCCATTGAAAGCGAAGAATATGATGTTAGTAATAACTGAGAGGGGGGGTGAATCAGTGGCCTCAAACTTTCATCTAATTTAAACTTTAATCCACCAATCAATACTTCTCAAATTATTTATTCCCAACAAGATGCATGCCTTTGAAATATTTGAAACAAATAACTGTCTGTCGGTTTACCTTGTCTGTCATGTTTCTCCTTGATAACGGATAAGCAGTAAATAGTATTTACCGATACTCAGTAAATATGCAGAGTATACCAGTCAATCTATAAATGCATATGTAAAATGTAAAACAATAAATTAATGAACCATACACACATATAAAACAAGGATTTTTAACGTGGAAACCCTGTTAAGGGAAAAAACCACTGGGACCGGTACCCCAAATTTTCACTCTTCTGAAGTGAGCCCTGTTAGGAGCCAACCCTGTTAAAAGTTACAAACACACTATTAAGTGCGACCTTGTTAGAGGATTTTCAATACATAGGTTGTCACTAAGTATCTGGCATCTACGCTACCATCCTTGAATCAGTCTCATGACTTTCAATAGGCTTTATGCAAATCTTACTACCATCCTTGAATCAGCCTCCTTCTTAGACTGTCAATAGGCTTTAGGTAAGACCGGTGCTACTATCATGAGTCAATCTTCTGGTAATCTATTAGGATATACCTCAATTACAAAATACTGTTAAGTCCTACTCTGTTAAGAGACTTAATGCTTCAATGGTTAAACTGAAACAAAATGACTTGTTTCTAATGCAACTTAATTGCAGATTTTTAGATCTATTTACTTACAATATCTTTCTGATCAATGTATCAATATAATTCCTTTGTACTTAACTCTTTCTGCTCTGTGATGTTGTGCTTTTCTATCCATCAGTGTATGTAGAATCCTTTAGATCTCCCTCAGCTTGATTGATCAAGATTGCATGAAGTTAATCCTTCATCAGTTTCTCTTCAGAATCTTCTATCATTTCACTCCCCCATGTATCTAATTGCTTCTAGACCACACTTGGAATGAATTATGCTTGTCTCTTAAATAGACATGTTTTTCCTTAATTCTAGGTTCTTGATTCTTGATTCTTGATTCTTGATTCTTGGCGTGAAAAGCAGTCTAGCCAAATTGATTTATGACTTTAAATCTTGATTTATCTCGTAGTTATCTTCTTGCCAACTGTACAAATCACTTACTTAATAGTGGTTGAATAAAACAAATCAAACAACTAGTTAAGTCTATCTTTTAGCTCTGCCAGCTAGATATTTTGTCATTTTTTTATCTCTCTGTTCTGTCGATCAATTCTGCAATTTTTCACCGGTGACAACTGCCAGTTCCATCAGTGTAGATTTAGTTAGCTTTAGGATCTCCATCCGTTGGGCATCATTGGATCTTTCTTGTCGGGCAACACTATTTTTAGCTTGTTGGGCATCATGTGATTCTGCTTCGTCGGGAAACATTGTCTTCTATTCGTCGGGCATCACTGTGACTTTTTCTCTGTCTTTACCGATGGTGTGCACTCCGTCAGTGTATTCTATCACTTAGTGAATACTTGACTTTTATGCAATGCTGAAAGCATAACCTCTATTCCATTGATTCTCTGAAGTCTTTGGCATTATGTATATATGACCATACAAATGATATCAAGTTGACATCAATGACAATACAAACGATTAACTAATTTAATGTCTTGCATTATCTTCAACTTAATATAGTAAACCATTTAATCAGTTACATGTCATCAATCTCTCCCTTTGGAATTGATGGCAACATACTATATTATCACACTATACTATTTCTAATACAATATGAACTACAATTGTTGAGATTCATCAAATTACCAAACAGTTTGCTTTGATAACCAATAAAATGTCTGACCGTCGGTAAGCTCTGTGTAAGCTTAGATTTGATTCTTGCATCTTTCCTTCTTCTTCTGATGTGTTGTGACCTCTATTGGTGTCAATTTTCTCTTTGACTGTTTTGCTTCTGTGATGTCTCTGTCTTTTTTTGCAACTTTTATACAAATTCTCTCCCTTTGGCTATGATCTCTCCCTGTTTGGAGTAATCAGATAATGAATAGTTTATGATGGTAATATGGAAACATTCTCTCCCTTTGACATTAATTCCAAACAAATATTTTACAAATATCTGACATTCTGTCAACCAATTTCTTCTTTCCATAATATATTCCTTGAATTTCCCTTATCCATTATCAATATATCAATCTGCTTCTTGTGCTTGGTTCTTATATATACCTTTCTGTATATAGATGTAGCATTGAAGTTCAGCTTCTGCTTGCATCAATCATGTTTGATCTGTTGATAATGTATGGTTGATGTAGCGTTCAGTCCTCTTACTGACTATTAGACATGGGTTTTACCCCTAGTCTTTTCCTCAGGTACTCAAATGTATCCTTTAGCAGTGGCTTGGTGAAGATATCAGCCAATTGTTCTTTTGATTGCACATATTCAAGCATTACTTCTTTCTCTTGAACTTGTTCTCTTAAGTAATGATACTTGATGGCAATGTGTTTAGTCTTCGCATGCATGACTAGATTCTTGGAAATATTTATTGCACTAGTGTTTTCATAATAAATAACTACTGGTTCTTTGATCTTCATATGCATACCTTCCAGAAGTTATTTGATCCATGCAATATTTGAGCAGTTTGCAGCCGCAGCAACATATTCTACTTCTACAGTGGACTAAGAGATGCATCCTTGCTTCTTGCTAATCCATGTGACAAGTCTGTCACCCATAAAGAATGCTCCTCTAGTTGTGCTCTTCCGGTCATCAAGATTTCCAGCCCAATCAGCGTTGGTAAACACTTTTAGTTCAAATTTTCCTTCTCTTCTTTACCATAAGCCAAATTCCTCAATATTCTTTAGATATCTTAGTATTGTTTTCACAACAGTTATATGTGATTCCCTGGGGTTAGCAGAAAATCTAGAAACAATTCCTACTGCATGTGCAATATCTGGTCTAGTGTGTACAACATACATGTGTTTTCCTATCATTGATCTGTATAGAGTTTGATTTACCTCAGTTGTCTTGTCTTCCTTTGTTAATTTGCATCCAGTAGCCATCGGTGTTCCAACAGGTTTGGAATCTTCCATCTTGAATATTTTCAGAACTTCATTGATGTATTTGGACTGAGTAATGAAAATACCCTCACTTTGTTGAATGATCTGTAGACCAAGAAAGAAATTGATCTCTCCAAACATAGACATCTCAAATTCCTTGCTCATCTCATTAGAAAATGATTTGCATAGCATATCATTGCCTCTAAATATGATGTCATCAACAAATATTTCAGCAATCAAAGTGTTAGCAT
>MU226068.1:8761693-8774726 GCA_018584345.1 Thuja plicata | reverse complement strand
GTGTTACTGTTAATTGCACCATCATCATCACCGAAGTCGATTGATTCATCCTAGTACTGGTTATTTACTGGATATTCTTCTTCAAGGTCATCTTCATTAGAGATATCAGGTTCTGCAACTCCGTCACAAGATTTATTAGGCTCCCCAATTTTTTGAATGGAATTGGACTCCTGTGTAGGTTGAGATTGTACAGGCTCCTCTGATGATGTACCTTCCTTACTTTGACCAACACTGTTGCGTCTACCCCCGCCAAAGTATGAAGATATATTTTTGCATTTTGTTGGCATCTCTTGGACATTTCCACCTTCATTAGTCCTACTCCTCTTCCTATTTAAATTTGACTATGACATCTCCATCAAATTAAGGCTGCAATAAAATACTATGGACTTTCTCTACTGATCGCAATACTATGAAGAAGGCTCCTTCTTTCCGGCATGTTTCAATAATGAACCTCATATATCTTAAATAGACAACTACAAATAAACCGTTTTCATTTTGGCAAATCGGCTGACCAGTACATATGATAAGAACTAATATTTGGCGAACCCCGCGTAATTTCAAGCAATTGAGTGGGTGAATAGGGCAGGAATTTGGGACCCCATTATGTGTGATGCATGGCGAATTGGGTCCTAGGACAAATAAAAATTTCACATAGGAAAATGGGAATTTGGCGAATGATGATCATCAAAAGAGACACTCAATTAATTCCGTGGTGAATAAGAGTAAACATTAAAGAGAAATATGGGCAAAGAACCCGAGTACCAAACTGAAATTGTGTAATCATAGTGGCGAACATTCCGACCACAATATGACTATTTTTTAAAATCTGGGCGAACCGGTCAACTAGTATACGGTGTTTTTTTTTGCCAATTTCTATAGCCCGATCAGGACATATTCGCCAATTGGTGAATAATCGCCACTAAAAAAATCCCTGCTATAGAGGAGATAGCTCAAGAGAGACCTGGTGACTTTGGCTAATACTATTTTGAATACGATTCTGACTCTGAAAGAGGAGATATTATGGTCACTCTTCAAGACCCAACATGTGCTATGTTGACTCACAATTAAAAGACCTCTAAGTACACTCCAGCATCATCAAGTACCTTTCAGAAGACCAAAGATCCTGTAAGTAATACTTCTCCCTCTAGTCCTAAAACTCATGATTTTAAAGTTGTACAAAAAGATGCAGGTACATCTTCATTTGATATCGTCGAATTTTGTAAGTCATCTGCTATACAAATCTCCCATGCGGAATACTTGATATTAAACCCCAAAGAACTTGATAAGCTGGTAAAATGTGTCAAAGGTAACCCTTCGCATTCACCCCAAACCAATCAGTGTACCATAGACCAAGCTGACAATCTTGTTCAAATTCCCATAGTTACCCCACCTGTCATTATGAATCAAGATGACTTAGCCTCTACTTCTACCTTGGAAGAAAAATGTGAAGTTGATGAAGTGAGAAAAATCCAAACCTTTTTATATTTCCCTGCTCCTTAATGGAATCAAGTTAAGTAATTGTATCATAGACTCAGGTGCCTCTGATAATATCATGTCATCATCTATTGCCAAAGCCCTAGGTTTAACTCTGACCAAGACCTTTGGAAGATTCTATTCCATGGATAGTAAGCAGGTACCTTTAATTGGTCAGGGAAAAGATACTCATGTTGTTTTAGTGGCCTACCCTGATAAGAGATTGAAGTTAACTATCCTAGTGGCTAATATACCCGCAAGTTACGAGATGCTTTTAAGAAGAAATTTTTGCAGGGATATTGGAGGAGAAATTAAGATGGACTGGATGGAAGCAGTTATCCCCACAGAAAAGAGGAAGGTTAAGCTAGAACCAAAAGAAAAATATAAATATACAGTCTTCCCTTCCGATGATCCAAAGGCACAAATTCTTTTTCAAGATTGTGAATTTGGTAATTATATGATTTTCTCATAGGAGGTTTCTCTAGCCCCTATAGCCTATGATGAGAACAGTTAGATTTGGTTTATGGAATTTGATGGCAGTTGTGCTAGTGCCAGATTGGGAGCTGGTGTGGTACTAAAGGGCCTGAATGGTGAATGTCTCCCTTTCTCCTATAAATTGGATTATAAAAATACTAATAACACTACTGAATATGAGGCTCTGTTATTAGTATTACAAGAGTCAAAGGAACATGGGATTAAAGTACTAGTAGTAAGAGGTGATGCGGAGCTGATAGTCAAATAGGTAAAAGGCCAGTTTACAGTTAAGAATGAGCATCTGAAACATTATAAGAGTTTATTCTAGGATGAAATTGAAGCCTTTGAATATTTTTCTATAGAGGCGGTTGTGAGAAATTTGAACTCACGAGCCGATTACCTTGCAGTATCAACATCCCTATTGCTCCCACATCCAGATTTCAAGATAGATACTTGTAGAGTTGAGATGATATATAGGCCTACTGTTCCTGACAATGTTGAACACCTGCAAGTTTTTGAAGATGATTCCTGAATAAATGATTTTATGGAATGTGTGGAGGCCTTCTCTTCTATTTATTTCAAGGGGGTGGATGAAGGACATGAAGAGGCCAATTTTGAATCTTTACCAGTCGAAGAGGTTGTTCAACTGAAAAGTAATAAAATTCCTAAAGGATTGGTCTCCCTGTAAAAAAAATTCAAGAAAGGATGATAGTTACATCTCAAAGAAAGATCAACATTCAGAAGTGTTGAAGGAATATGATAAAATAAATATAGGAACTTCAATAGAATCCTGATGGATATCTGTAGGAAAAACTCTATCTGATCAGGAAAAGAAAAACCTGCAAGTCTTGCTGACTACCTATATGGACCTTTTTTCATGGAACTATGATGATTTAAAGGATTTCTAGAAAGGAAAATTTAGCCACCATATCCCCCTCAAACCAGAGTCTAAGCCTTTTTGGCAAAATCTCTAGAGTTACAATCCCAAGGTATCAGAATCTATTCTGAAGGAGGTGGACAAGATGTTGAAGGCAAGGATTATTTATCCCAATCATTACTCAATGTGGATTTCAAATATCATCCCGGTGAGAAAGAAAAGTGAAGAAATAAGAATTTGTGTTGATTTCCGTAACCTGAATCAAGCTATTCTAAAAGACAATTACGCCTTGCCTAAAATGGAACATGTTTTAAAAACTGTGGCAAGATCTGAAATGATGTCTCTCCTCGATGTATTTTCAAGTTATAATCAAGTGAGTGTGTCTGATGAAGACAAGCACAAAACTGCCTTTACTACACCATGGGGGACATTTTCCTACAACTGAATTCCCTTCAGATTAATAAATGCAGGGGCTACCTTTCAGAGAGCCATGGATTCTTCTTTCACAGACATGAGAAACATGATAATAGTAATTTACCTTGATGACTTGATGGTTTACTCTAAGAGAAGGAAACATCATTTTAGAGATCTTCAATCAGTCCTTCAGAGGTGCAGAGAGCATGGTATATCACTTAATCCTAAGAAGTTCATCTTCTGTGTGACAAAAGGAAAACTATTGGGTCACATCATTTCCAAAGAAAGAATCAAAATCGATCCCGAAAGAGTAAAGGAAATTCAACAGATCATCCTACCATCAACTAGAACAGGAACCAAATCTTTCTTTGGCCAGATCAACTTCTTGAGAGCCTTTGTTCCAGAGTTTTCCAAATTAACTAGGCATATCGTGGGATTGATGAGTGAAAAGAAACCCTTTAAATGGATAGAAGAGGGTAATAATGCCTTTAATGTGATCAGAACTACCATCACAAATTCTCCCACTCTAGTTTATCCTGACTACAAGAAAGATTTTTTCATTTACTTCTATGCTTCTGATCACTCCTTGTCGGGAATTTTAACTCAGAAGGATGTTTCTGGAAATGAAGCACCTATTGCTTTCATGAGTACACCATTAAAAATGCATGAACTAAAATATTCTTCCATAGAGAAACAAGATTTTGTTGTATTGAAATCAGTTAAGCAATTTAGATTCTATATCCTTCATTCTCACTCCACCATGTATGTCCCTAACTCAGTAGTGAAAGCCCTTCTCACCCAACAAGAAATAGCCATGAACAGGAGAGCAACATGGGTAAAAAAAATTCAGGAATATGAATTGACAATAAAACCAACTAAGCTAGTCAGGGGAAGAGGTCTCTGTAAATTTATAGCAGAGAATTTGAATCAACCTGAAGGATTAGAAGGCGAAACATTTTAGGTATTGTTGGTCAGTTTGACAGACTCCTAGTTTTATGACATAGCATATTTCTTAACTTATGGAGAATGCCCTATAAGGTTAACACCCAAGGAAAGACATAATTTGAGACTCCAGGCGGAAAAATATGTGATATGGCAAGGTACCTTATACAAGAGGGGTCTCGACGAAACTTTCCTTAGATGTGTGGATAAAAGTCAATAGTTGTAGTTGCTAAAAAAATTTCATTAAGAATCCTGCGGAGGTCATTTTTATTCCACCGTGACATCTTTTAAGATCCTTCAAAACTATTTTTATTGTCCAGGGATGTTCAAAGATGCATATGCATTTGTCAGAATTTCTGAAAAATGTCAGTTGTTTTCTTGAAGACCTCAATTAGTTGCCTTGCCTTTGAAACTGATTGTGGTGAGTGAGCCTTTTAAACAATGGGGAATATATTTTATTGGCCCAATTAACCCTCATTCAAGTGCAAACCATACTTACATCCTAACAACAACTGACTATTTCACTAAGTGGGTTGAGGCCATCCTAACCAAGAAAGCAAATTCTCAATTGGTGTGTGATTTCTTGAAAGTTAACATTCTTGTGCACTTTGGAGTACCCCAAAATATTGTAGCTGATAATGCTACCTACTTCTCTTCACGGGAGTTGTCTCTTTCCTGTTATGATCATAGCATCTCCCTAGCCCATTCATCAGATTATTTTCCTCAGGGCAATGGTCAGGCAGAGTCAAGTAATAAAAATCTAATTATGATTAAGGGGAAATTGGTAGATGATGGTGGTAGGAACTAGCACAAGAAACTCTATGAGGCTCTTTGGTTAATAGAATTACCCTCAAGAGAGAAATTGGCATGGCCCCTTTTGAGTTGGTCTATGGGGTAGGTGCTCAAGTATCAATTCCTTTAGAACTGTCAGTAGCAAAGCTACAAATGGCTATTGAAGACCAGAATTTTAAATAATCTTTGGAGAAAAGAATCATGTATTTTCATATATTAGAAGAAGAAAGGGAGGCTTTGGTTGACAAAATTACCGAACACCAGGCTAGAGTAAAGAATATTTTTGACAGAAAAGCTAGGGCCCGAAAGTTTATGGCAAGGGATGAGGTCTTGCTCTGGGACAAGAGGAAGGAACTCAAGGGAGTGCATGGAAAGGTTGAATCTCTATGGAAAGAACCCTTCATTGTTGTAGAAGAGTTAGGATCTAATGCTTTTAGATTGGCCTACCCAGATGGAATAGTCTTACCATTTTCCTACAATGGTCAAGACCTTAAACTTTTCAACCTCTGAGTCCTGTGTCAGGTGAATTTTTGTACATATTAGGTTTAGTTTGTTTTCCTGTCATTTTTCTTTCCCTTCTTGTTGTTGTGAAGTTTTTTCGAATTCTTTCTATAGTTTGCGAAACCAGAGTTTTAAGTTCTCTACATTTTAACAAAAGCAATCCCCAATTAGAGCCAATGTTAGTCCAAATATGGTACTTGTCCTTTTTAAGTGATTTCTTGAGTCACCATTATGATTTCTGATAATCTTAAGTGCTTTAATATGTTTGATTCCAATCATTCACTAAATATTTTGGTCCTGTGGTCCTGTCGTTCTTGAAAAAGTGTAAATTTTATTTGCTAATAATTTTCTTGAATAGGTTTGAACACCTTTGAACAGGTTTGAACTTAGTTCAAACGGGTTCAACGTAGTTCAAGGTGGCTCTTATTTCTAAGGGAAATTTGTTGGTGCATTAAGTTGGTGAAAATGCACTGTGTTTAAAAGTGGCAGGAATATTGAGGCTGTACAAAAAGAATAAAGGACTTGTACATATCAGTATGGGATCTTTTATTTAAAGATTGATTCAGATGATTGAAAGTCTTGAATAATATTGAAAACATGGGAACCATCTTGAACTTTGTTCAAGGTTGTTCAAGGGCATTCAACGATGACATGAGATGCAAAGAAAAGGTAACTTTTAGACATCTCAGCAATGGGTCCTATGAAAATGAAGGCATTTAATGCAGAGAAGTGGTGGCACCATTTAAATATGCCTGAGGTGTCAAATCAATCATTAATTCGTATGACATCAAAGTTTGCGCAAGTAACATTAATGAATTGCATGCGTAAACTGCCACATCACACTTTTTTGTTTTTATTGCCATAAATATTTGCAGTTAATGATTAAATCATTTGCAATCTCTATTTAATCCCTTCATTATGTTCATATTTTGAAATATTGTCGCTATCGAGAGCTGAGTAGACGGAAGGTAAGGATTTTGGAGCTCCATTATTCAAAGGTTTCTATACTAAAAGGTGAGTCAGGCTTCCCTCGCTGCAATGTTTTAAATTTAAAATTGCAAAATATTCAGAGAATTCTGTAGTAGTTACAAGATTGATATAGATATGAAGTCTTCTTTCCACTTATTTGTGAATGTTTTGAGTTTGGTTTGTGAAGGCCCAATTTTGAAAGATACTGACCTAGAGGGCTATGATTTAGAAGGGTTATCAGAAAGGGTTTCCAATTCCCTAGAAGAAAATCCAGCCTTGGAAATTATACATACCGGACTCTACATTTCCGCTACATTCCCTCCCGCCAAAATTTTCCATGAGTTGATTTATGAATGCATTCAAAATTATGACCAAAGAACTGAGTCTATTCTAAAAAAATATGGCAGCATCTTATTGTTTGTTAATAGGGAGATTGTGTCCTTAGCTTTCCACATTCCAAAGAAGACCTTTTGTGCCTTTTCCCTTGTGCTATCCCTTGTCAAATTCAAAGAAAATGCAGAAGGAAATCGTACTGCCATGGCCAAAAATTGGTTATTAAACCCTCAAAGGGGAGGTTCGTGCCTACCCAAAAATTTCAATAGAAGCCATGTATGCTCCTATATCAATGACGTTATGGTGATGCTGAAAAGAGTGAGAGGGTCCCCAGAAGCTTACTTCTTTTCTAATTGCTTATTTTGTTATGTTCAAATTGTTATGGAGGGAAAAAAAAATCCTAGACTTGGCTGAGTTAATTGCCAGCTCCATGAGAGAGCGGCTTAATAACTCAAAACTTATTGGGAGTAGTCCTTTCATGTCATCTTATCTTATTTATTTTTTATCTTGTAGTAGACAATGGAGTAGGATGCCTCATGAGCCCTGGTCAGATGGTATGTGTGTGTATGAATATTTCCCAATCTTGCACAGAAGCAATATATTTCAAAATTATAGAAGAGTACATGATACCTTCTTGGGAAAGCTTTGTTTCGAATTAACTGGAGATTCTGCTAGGAGGATGAGCTCAGAAGCTCAGGGGTTTGTGACTAAATTTGGAAGCTTCTACACTCAGTTTTCTAGATTTACCTATATTAGAGTTGGCGGCTTTGAAGATTCTCCCATCAGGTTGCCTAGGTATGCATTTGATTGTTTTGTTCTTGCAGAAGTTTGTAGGCAACTTGCCGATGTGCTTAAGAGATTCCTCCCACAGGAAGAATGGGAAAAGTGTTTCCAATACAACTAGGTAAATTATCATGCATTTCAATGGAAGATGCAATCAACATTGGGAGTGATTTGAGGCATTTTGATTTCAAATTTTATACTGAAAGGGAAGGATTTGACAATAAAAACTTTGCCATTGGAAGTCTAGGTCTCAGGTCTCATATGTTTCCTGTCACCCATCTTGAAGATTTTTGGGAGGACTGCTCCGATGAATCTCAAGTCAGAGAAAGAGAACATAACAGACTATTCATATCCCAAATTATGTCTATGAGGATACAATTCAAGTTGGAAGGCGTTACTAATGATGGTTCAAACTTGATTGAACCAAGTTTTAAGAAATCCATGGAAAGCGAAGAATATGATATAGACTGGACAACAGATGGAGAAGATGATATTAAATAGAGAATGTAGCATGTACTTCAGTTGACTAAGAAGTGGCTGCAAAAAATAAGAAAGCAATCTAGTCCTAAGTCAATTGAAGTTAAAACTTCATCTTTATCTTCCCCTTCCCCTATTTCTAATCCTCATGAACTGAATGACAATGCAGGTTCCTCGGGGAAGCAGCGAAGTAGGAGTTCCAAAAAGAAACCAGTTGTAGAATCCTCGCCTGTAGTTTCACCTCAGCAGATCACCAAATCAAGGACTCGGTCTCAAAATAAAGAAAAGATGGTACAGGAGAACATAGAGATGATCAACTTGGATGATGATAAATTTGGTGACATGAGTTACCAGATTAGAGAAGATGAACAGGTAGGAAAAGATCTTTTTGATCTGAATGATGTGACATTGGATATGATGGATACACCTACAAAGACAACAGAGAAATTGACTGTAGTGAGTACGATGCCAAAATGGTTGACCACATCTATGAACAAGAAACGAAGTCTGGTTCCTGTTTCAATCCTGGTGCAGGATATTGTGAGTAAATATGTTCAGAAGACTCCTAAGACTAAAAAGGTCAAGAGCACAGCTTGGATGTTTTCTGATACAAAGACAAGGAAATGGACTGCTGAAGTGGTCACTTACAAGCCAAAAGAAGAAAAGAAAGAAGTTGCTGCATAGGATTTTGAGGTAACTAAAATTGAGCTGGGAACCATGGATAGGGCGGGTAAAAATCATTTGTTTAAAGGAACTGCCTAGCAAATGTTGATGACGTCTTGGCAGGATAGTAAAGAAAAAAAGAAATGAAGCAGACCATAGTGTCATTATCCCAGTTTATCAATGCCTTTTACAATTTTGATGCCACAACTTTGATCCAGTCCCCTCAAATCTTTAATCTAAATTTAGTGGAAATCAAAAACCTACTGAATCAAGTTCAGCGTGGTCGGGTTTTAGTCTCCTCTATTGACGAATGGATATCTCAGGTAGTCAATAGTGGTCACCAACACATCAGGGACTCGCATGTGGTTCTCCATGATACCGAGGCTATAATAGGGGAGTTACAGACTCAGTGACAAGTCTAGGATGGGGAAGAAGAAAAATGGGTCTCTGCGATGAGGAAATTCCTGGAAATAGACAAGTATGGTTTTAGTAAGTTCTGCATGGAGAAATCACTAAATTCCATTGAGGAGTCAGTCTTCTTCATTCTTAGAAAGAATATAAGTTGGAGGATTTATACCATTAGAAATACCATCACTGAAACAAAGGAGTATGAAGCTGAGGTAAAAAAATTCAGAAAGCCACTCTGAATGAATTGAAAGTTATCAATTTCACCTACTCCTACCCAGCAACTTATGAAGAACATGAATTAAAAGGAGCCCTAGAAGCCTTTGACTCAACCATAAAAATAATCAAAGAAAAATCTAATCCTAAGGCCACAGATCTCACACAAATGGCGAGGATCGAGTCAATGTTGTACCTATGCATTGATCAACTACCTGGGCTGATAGAAAAGATAAAGAAGCTGAAATGGAGTAAAGAGGCCTCAATGGCTTGAATCGTTAACTAAAATGTCCCACATCTACAAGTCACAAAAGAGTTTATCCAAGTGTACAAGGAGTGGAAGCCCACCCAGTCTACTGCCAAAGAAGATGGAAACTCAGCAGGGAGTGAGGAACGCACTGCAGAAAAAGATCCTGATTTAGACATTTAGTTTCTCTTTGAATTGCATTCAAAACTCTTAAGGACAGTTGTCCTTTTTAATTTGGTTTTGTTTTATAACTGCCTACCCGAGAGGTCGTGTTTTTAGGGAGACCTGTCGGCATATTAAAACTATAAGTATTGGTACTAAAAATAGAAAAAGGGTTCGGAAAAACTTATCATAACAAAATTACTTTAATTTTGGGTGTGGTGTTTTTTAGAAATTGGGTAACATATATTGACGGAATCTAACATTACTATTAAAAAACCAGATTTTCATGGTCGCCTGTGTTGCAATTTTGGAATATATTATGACTACACTTTTAGATTTGTGTTATTTGAAAAGAATAAGCAAGTGTTATGTGTTGACATTTTGTTTTATTCACTAGTGTATTTTTGTGGATTCGTAGTAACCTGATTCTATCCATATTTTGTTATGTTATTGTTGTTGATCATTTAATTTCATGCAATCATTGTTGCTACAAAAACTATGCTTTTTCTTTCCTTCTCTATATTTATTTATCTTTTCTAAGGTAATATTGTCATGCTTCTCATCTAAGAATGAGAAAGTAGCCTTTATAAAATTTCAGGTTAAAAGTTAAACTATGAAATTAGTGTTATCTAAATATTAAAAAATTATTTCTAGGGAGTTGTACCTAAGATCAAATTCAGAGGGAAGTGAGTAAAGAACACTTACCCAACTGTTAGTTTTTATTTGTCTTTCAAAGGGAATATAGAGTTATTTTGTCGAAGATATATTGAAGGAAAAATTTGTTCGCTAACATATGGTTAAATATTGATGATGTAGTATGATGGATTGTATGTTAGAATTTATCAAGATGTAGATTGAATAAGAGTTATCCTTATGCATATGATTAAATGCAGATATTGTTTAAATTTCAATGAATCATTGATGTCAATGTGAGTGATTGTGTGTTGGTTTACAGAATGTATTTTTTAATGTTTTATATGATGTTTTTTTGGACCTACTAATGTGTGCAATGAGTGTGCAGGAAATTTGACCATTGTTCTAAACCTGGGACTCGGAATTGAACCTATGTGAATCACTATGATGTTAAGTTCTTGTTTATAAAAAGAGACATGGACCTTTTTGTATTGTGTTATATTCATGAAAGTATTATGCATGGTTTTATTTAATTCAATATTGTAAAATGTGTAAATAATTCGTGCTTATGTAATATTGTTGTGTCACTTGACACATGTGCACTATATGTGTTGGCATGACTAGTAGATGTGAATAAGTGTAGGCTTAACTCTAACCTAGGGGGTTACCTAGTGTAGTACCCAAGCTTAACTTGAGTTAGAAAACTTCTAGATGGGTCAACTTGACTTGGAATTCGTGAGTTAATTTTGGGTAGACTTTAGGAGGGTATTTTGGGCTCCCAGAGGGTAACTAGGGTCAAAATTAACTACCCCACTTGGTACCTTAGGGGTTAGGGGTCATTTTTCAGCCCATTAAGAGCCTTAAAACTCATTTATGTCATCCCTAAAGTCATCATTTTGAAGAGTGGTGAGTTTGGAGAGTTGGAAAACTTTGGTTCATGCATCCCCTCTTTCCTTGTTTGCATTTAAATCCATTTATGGAGAGGAGATGCAAGTGGGAGATGGGATGGGCTAGGGTCTCTTCCTCATTAATGAGGTCCTGATATTTTAAGGAGAAGGCATATATATGGAAGATTTTAGTGGGAGTTTGGGTTGTTCACCCACTCTCTATTTTTAGAGACAATTTTAGTGTAGAAGGAGAAATTGGATAAGGAAGAGGATTGAAAGGAAAATCTCTTCACAAGACACCATCCATTTTTTCCCTTCGCTTGGATTCAGGTTGGTCTCTTAGTGTAAAGTAGAATTGTTATTTTTTATGCATGTAAAAATCTTAGAGCTCCATTAATGGAGTCTTTTATGTAGTCGGATATTTCTTGTAAGTTTTCTTTCATGTATGCATATGTTGTGGTTTATTTTGTGCTTATACCTATTTTGGGAGTTTTCAAGGCACACTCACCCTTGGGAGGGCAGAGTAACCTTGAAGGGGTGATAGGTTGACACACTAGGTAGTGCAAAGTCTCCCATGTGTGGAGGGAAAGACATGGGTATTTTGGTCCCCATGATGCCAAGCAAGCCTAAGGACACCAGGGGGTCATAAAGAGAAGTTTTGATGGCTGGAGGCCATGGTATTTATATCATGACGAGGTTAGTTGTTCGAGTTCATGTGTGGCTTGATTTCATTATTTTTTACTTTGGCTTCTCCTCCTAAGTTGTCCACTATCACCTCATTTTGGAGAAGGCCTCTTGGAGGCCTTCTTGTTGTTAAGAAATGGGAGGGAATTTTCTATTGAGTTGTTGGTTGTGTTAGCTTTGTGTTTTATTGTTTGTTCGTTATTCAGTTTTGGATCCCCAAGCTCGGGGGTGGCCTTGTAAAGGATTAGGTTGGGAGGTGAGCCTTCATGGTCAGTTCTCATTGCCATCTTGTAGGATCAGTTGGAGCTCTTGGAAATTTTGGTAGCAGTTTTGGAGAAACCACCACATGGTGATTTTGTGTTCTGGGTTGATTCAAGCCTCTCGTAGTTAAAGTTGTCCACTTGTAAATTGAAGAAATTGGAAAGTGGTGTGTGTGTATATATGTATATATGGCTGATACCACAATAGTGGGTTACACTTTTTTTCCTAAACGGACATTAAGTCTACATTTTGAGAAAAACTTTCACATTCAGATGCATATTGTCGTTAAACTGTTTGAAATCGGAAGATGAAGTAAACTAGAGTCTTTTAGGATTTTCTGTCTAGATTCTAAATTTTTTTTATTTTTTTTTGAATTGATTTTAATGGTTTTTTTTCTCCCACTAAAACTGCTATGTTGCTGAAAATGTCTTTTTCAAAAAGGTACAATGACTTCTTACAACATAACTTTTTTTCTAAAATAGATATCAATGTGTTTCTTTTGAATTTGGTTTTGTAACATCCATATGGAGGGCATGCAATTGGTTTGATGACATTATCATGATTATTGCATATTTTATGAACGTTTGAAGTAGAGTCAACCATAATTTTGACATACCTTGACTGCGTAGCTGATAACTTGTGTATTTATAGAAATTCAATTTTTTTTTTTTGATAGAAAGAAGACTCGAAACCGGAGGACACTGTTATTTTTCAATTTTTTTTTTCTATTTTCTACTATTTTTCATTGAACATCAAACCTGGAAGTTTATATTTGATAAAAAACCTACATCTGATGCACGTCAAAATACATAGACCTAATTAATTCAAAATTTGTCAAAT
>MU226068.1:8703089-8720921 GCA_018584345.1 Thuja plicata | reverse complement strand
TCTTTCACCTCCGAAATGGCGAAGAGCAGAACTCCAGCAGGAATTCGCAAATACAAATAAAATATCAAATCACAACATGAGAAATACATCCTAAAAGTCGGTCATAAATACCCGTCGGGAAAACCCCGGAGGTGTACAAATAAAGCCGACGCGGCAACACTAATCCCTACGTTAACATAAAAATGGGTCCGGGATAAGCTAAATCGACCGAGACCCAAATACAAGTTTATTTTATTTATTTAATGACGGGGACATTACATGGCTTTAGCGTTTGAGGTATGGGAACACTTGAATGTGCCTTCAATAGTAACAAAGATATCAATTTGAATTTGGTAATCCCACATTCAAGAAGACAGGTGTTTTTATAACAAAGCAGAGAAAGGTTCCCAAACAATACACTTTAGAAGCAAAGATGCATTTTCAGTCGGAAAATAATGATGTTTGTGACATAAAAGTCTCGCTTCCTACATATAGAGGTTCACTACTTTTTGCTTTCTAATTGTGATTTTTTTTTTAAATGACTTAGGTACATTTCTTGAAAAACAAATCTAAGTTTTTTTATCACTTTTGGGCAATTTCTCTGCTTGATTGAAAATCCGATTGGCTGGAAGTTGAAATTTTAGAGTTCCGATAATGGAGGATAATACAACTTCAATTTTTTGATGATTATTATCTTGAACGGGGAATTCAAACACTATGCTATCTCATCATACTGCAAACAGGACCCTCATTGGTGCAGATAGGTCCATGTTTTAATATTTAGTTAAGTCCAAAATATCTTAATGTATTTTCAAAATAAGTACAATGTCAATGGGGACGTGTCCCGGCCCTTGGACCCCCGCATTCCCAAGACGAGGACGTCCCCGAGACAGGGGGATGGGGACGGGGCATCCCCCCAATGCCGCCCAAGCACCACCCAGCCGCTGCCGGAATGCAAGGACGACACAGCATGCCCGGAATGGCGTGGGGACGCCCAAGCATCCCTCGACTGTTCCAAGGACGTCTGCGCATTACCTGGCGACAGGCGGCTTCTTAAATGGATTTGTACGCAAAAACATTAAAATGTTGCATTTCTAAGGGAGTTCAAACACGTCAATTTTGGGAAAAAATGCTTCAAAAATGAAGAATCCAAAGGCCTCGCAAGAGGGAAAATGTGCTTGGCGACACTGCCCTAGGACCCCGCAAGAGGTGTTGCTCCTTGACCCCATTGGGGGTTGTCACTCCCCGACCCCCCCCCACTTTCAAATTTAAAAACAAAAGAAGAAATTGATGGAGAAATCGCGCTGAATCAAGTTGATGTTTTTATACCCACTTTACTGAGTTCCAGTGATGAGGATTTTGCCTTGAGGGATGATTAGAGGCCTCCCTTCACTATATTTTGACATCTTGTACTTGTTTTGATATCATGCTACTCATTGTAATCATCTTTACCATATTTTTGATATAATAGAAATCTTCCATTCGCCAATTCGACAATTTCATTTGTCAAATTGAAATTTTATTTAGTATTCTAATATTCTATTGATATGCAATGTTCATTGTTCAATGTCCAGGTATTAGTATTTGCAATTTCGCAATTTTACATCTTATACATCTTTTCATAACTAGCATTTCAAGAACTATATGTGCACTTCAAACTATGATTTTTTCAACTTTTTCTTAGTAGTCAGTTTTAGAATTTTATGATTGTCATGGATTGTATAACCTGTTAATAATGTTGTTTCTTTAGCTACAGTGTTAATTCTTTTTCTTATTCCCCTTTTGTTAGGCTTTATTTCCATTTTCCTAAAAATAATATGGCATCCATGACAACAACTAAGAAAACTAGCAAATATATGGACCTTGGCTAGAAACATGGGAATGAAAGTACAGAGAAAGAAACGGCTATTTGCATCTATTGTACTAAAGATATAAAAGGAGGCATAAATCATTTAAAATATCATCTTGCATAGATCCTTTGCCAAGCTATAGAGCCATGTAGAGAAGCGAATATACAGGTTTAAAATGAGGCGAAAGTTGTCATTTCAATGTAGTAGAAAAAAGCAAAGAAAAACAGAATACTAGAGGTAATGGGAGTGTCAACCCCATTTTTCAATTCTGAAGTATCATATGCTAAGGGAGACATAGGGGGTTCTTCCATTGGGATACAAATACAAGAAATAGGTAGTGTGGGCAACCATGGTTCCCATTTTTTTGTTCCTTGTTACACTCCTATGCAACCTTCATTGTAAGGTAGTGCATGGAATATGGAATTGCTTTATGAGACAAAGTTGGCATGTGCCAAATTTTGGTGCTACATAAGCATTCCATTCAATGTTGCTTTGGGACATTTTTAAAGCAAAAATTAGATTGACCATGGGAGGTAAGAGGTTTGAGGCCTTAAGTGGCCCATTATTCAAAATTAGATTGACCATGGGAGGTAAGAGGTTTGAGGCCTTAAGTAGCCCATTATTGGAGGATGAGGTCCAAAACACATCTAAGCTAGTAGAGGAACAAAAATAGATTTGGAAAAGCAAAGGCTGCAATATTTTATCTTACAAGGATGGATGGAAAGAATAGAACATTGATTAGCCTTTTCAGTGGTTTTAGGATGACAATTGTCTTTCTAAAGTCAATTGATGACTCTAGTTAAGCAAAAATAAGGAGATCACATGTAGCTTGTTGAATGAGATGGTGATGGAGATGGCAGTAGGAAATGTTAACCAAATAGCAACAAATGACGCATCTACATATGTGGCAACAAGTAGAGTACTAGAGGCAAGACATCCAACTATCTTGGAGCCCTTGTGCCACCCATTACCTTGACCTGCACCTTGAGGGCACAGGGATGGTAAGTTGGTTGAATAACAAGGTGGAAGATTCAAGGAATGTTACCAAATTCATACAACCATGGGCCTTGAATTTCATGAGAATCCACACCAAAGGCAAAAAACTTGTGCATACAAGAGTCACACACATTGCCACTAATTTCCTCACCTTGCAACCGCATTACCCAACCTTAGGTACATGTTTGTGAGAAAAAGGTAATTGCAAAGTACTTACAACAAAGAGGTTGAAGTAAAGTGGGCCCTAAAGACCACTTTTGACGATACATTTACCAAGACCATGGAGATCCTCAAGGTAAGTTTTTGATCAATATTTTTATTTATAAAAAGAACTGTAATCTTTAAAAGTTTTTGTGATGCAATCAAGCTCGGAGGGTCCAAGAATGGACTGTCCAAACTTGCAGCCAATAACAACAACAGCGGAAACAACCAATAACACAGAAATATAATCAACATTCAGCCTATATTATCACAGAGAATCAATCGCATCCAACATGCCGGGTTGTAAGGCCTTATTGGTTACAGCCAATTACAAAGATATAACTCTAAGATCTATCACAGATCTTCTGCAAGCATCAAGCCATTTACCTTTTGCACAACACCTCACACAACTTCTCAGATCTAACACTCAGATCACAACTCCAATCTAATATATGATGCCCTAAGCTAAGAACATAACACAACTTAAATACAAGAGGCAACCAACAGGTCGGCCAATTAGATCCACGAAATCTAACATTGGAGAAGCCAACGACCCAGATTTAGGTCCACCCAATCCCCAATGAGAGATCCAAATTAAATGCCGCGATCCAGATTAAATACACAAGGTCGGCCTCGAGATTTAACAAACCAAAACCCAGTTGGTGAGAAGACTACTGAGCAACAGAGACCAATCAGCAACGCAGAACCGAGCCAACCGAACCTACTCGGAGAAACAACTGAGCACAAAGCACTGAGTCACCAACAGTAACCGAGTCACCAGTCGTGACCGAGTACCGAGCAACACCACCGAGTAGAACACCACCAAGCTTAGTAACTGAGTCGACCAACCACTAATCAACAGGAAACTGAGGAACCGAGTACTCAACCGAGGACTCCTCTAAGCTACAAAACTCTAAAAGCAAACATATTTTTGTTTGATACAAGATTGCCAAGAATCCTTGGATGCTCCTGCATCATTTTGTTTATTTTCAATTTTGTTGACTTCATTTTTTATTTTATTTCTAATTTAGTTTAATTTTCCAATGTCCTTTTCATTCACTCTCTCATTTAAAGTGTCAAAATTGTAGGTTACATTTCTTTAGTTGAAGGATTAAGATGAAAACCCCATGAAGTGTCAATATGAGGCCATGGATAGGGCCAAAGAAGCAATTGAACATTTGTATGGGTCAAATACAAACCCACATGGCACATTATTGATCAGAGGTGGAATCAAGAACTCCACCAGCATGTTCATGTTGTTGCCTACTTTTTCCACCCTATGTGTTGTTTCTCCCTTTCATTTAGAGCAAATGCAGAGATTAAGCTCGGGCTTCACATGTTTAATGTGAGGTTCATCCCCAATAACAACCTTTGAGACCTCATACACAATAAGATACAAAGTTGAATATGGGTTAAGTGTTGAAAGTAGAAGAGCCACTATCCAATCCGGTAAATAAACATATACATTTGATTTAGTTTACTGTACATTTTTACTCTTTTAACTTTACTAAAATCCTTCCAAAGGCATAAATGGCGTCCTTGCTGATTTGTGGTGGAAATATTTTTGTACCATAATGCCTAATCTTCTATTTGTAAGTGCAATTGAAATCAACTTTTATGTCATTCATACAAAGAAGGATAATAGGTTGACTCAAAGGCACCTAAATGATGTTGTCTTTGGGCGTACAACATTTAGAGTGCCAAGATATAATAATGTGTTTGACATTGATTTCATTGATCAATATTCAGATTGGGTTGTTGAAGATGTGGATCCACTATTTACTAATAATGACTTGGCTTTGGAGAGGGATGTAGCCAAATGGAAAGTGAATGCGGCAGCATATAAGGAGGTAGAAACAAGGTTAGCGAGTCATCACATTTAGATTCACTGCATACACAACTTGATCCTATGCCTAAGACTCTTATTGAGGATGTTACAATACTATCCACTTCCACAACACCCACACAATAATAGCAAAGAAGATGCTTTTTCTATAACACAAACATGTCAAAAGGTAAATAAGATAGAGACACAAAAGAGGCATAGGAGGAATCATCAAAAGCACCCAAACCATCTCTTACCACACACTATCAAGTGTAGTACTCCAAGAATTCTCATAGTAGTGGAATTCCCCCCAAAACAAAGAACAATGATAGCATTATTTAATTTCGGCAATACTCACAATTTCATCAAAAGAAAGTGAGCCACATATTTGAACTTCATTATTTTTCCAACACCATAAATTGAAAATTCAGTCTATGATTACAAATGGGGCTATCATTAGTTATTCAAGGAAATTTCACATCATCAAACTTACTATAGGGGGTTATATGTTGACTAGCCCTATGTTTGCCGTTTGTATGGGGGCTACAGATATAGTGCTGGGAATCCAATGGCTCATGATTTTAGGTGCAATAAAGATGAATTTCCAAGAGCTCTTCGTGCACTTTCATTATGAGAGCAAGAAAATCAAATTAATGGGATTGCAAGAAAAAGGTCCACAAATGGTAATCTCTCATCAAAGAAAAAGTTTCTCAATAGGGTTCAACAAGTCTAACACAATTATTTTCTCTAGAAACTCCATCATCAACACCAAGATTTCATGTTGTAGAAGATGAAACTAAACATCAACAATAAGTACATTCTAGCCTCAAGTTGAAACATGTCATGGCACCAAATTGAATGAAACAATAGGTTGACCAACAATTTAGTCATTTATTAGTTTTTATTATACTTATCAAAAAAGTGTTCAAATATGTCATATTTGTGTTATCAAGAGATTTCAGCAGTACCAAATTTGATGGGGTGTCTTGATTCTTGGCATTTTGTTGATACTTACAACTCAATTTTCCTTCTTATAAGGAGGCACTACTAAGTCTCTTGACCTCTAAGAAAACTATTTTTTTTTAGATATACAGGAGCTAAGGACTTAACTTTGCATTTGCTAAATTGTAAATGTAAGTCTGGATCTTTTATTTCTTGTTGTAGGAAGCACAGACCAAAGGGAACTTCCACATGGATTAGTTGTAATTGCATAAGGGTTTCCATGAGTTCAAAGGAGACTACTAAAAATCAATGTAACACGGGGACGCGTCCCCCCTCCCCCCAAACCCCGTTGTCCCCGAGGTGGGGACATGTTGTCCCCTCGTCCCCCCACCACTGCCTTCCCGCCAACAAGTCGCCATCAGGACGCAGGGACGTGCTGGTTGGTGTTCCTTTGGCAGATCTTGACCATGAGGAGTCCTATAGTTCCAGTGATGAGGAGTTTGCCTTGGGGGGATGATTAGAGGCCTCCCTTCACTACATTTTGACATGATTTTGTACTTGTTTTGAACTTTTGATAGCATGCTACTCATTGTAATCATCTTTATGATATTTTTGATATAATATAAATCAGAATCTTCTATTTGCCGATAATTTGAATTTTTAATAGTAATTGGTAATTCGATATTCAATGTTCAAAATGAAAACTTCAATGTCCAATGTTAGGTGTTCAAGTATACTATATTTTGTATTGGGTATGTTGCAATTTTGCTATATTCAAGTATTTGGTATTATTAGTTCTTATGTTGATATACACCGTTTCATAACTAGCATTTCAAGTACTATATGTCTAGTATATTACAGCACACACACACACACCCCGTCGTGCCCAAATTGAAGCCCCTTTTTACCCCGTCCTTGAAACCCATCGTGCCCAAATTGAAGCCCTTTTCTTCCCCATCCCTGAAACCCGTCACGACGTCCCCTAGTACCCATGTTACACTGCTAAACATTATTCTCCTTAATCACACATGAGGTTATTGCATGTCAACCTCGCTAAAGTTCACTGCCTTGCCAAGAGCAAGAGATGCAAATGTTGATTTTATTTATTTCAATGTATGTAAAATGACCTCAATTTGTAGCACATGAGGATCAAACTGGCATATGGATAAATACTATAAACTCATTGCAGGAAGTTTTTTGAAATATATATACTGTTAAATTTAATAATGAAGAATGAATGACAAATGGAAACCTCCCTTAAATCAAAATAGAATTATGACAGCATAAATTCATTAACATTTAAAAGATAAAATCAAAATCCTAATATGGCATGTACCTACACATTTTTACGAGGGAGAGGTGACATCTACCTACCATAAATCAAGGAGTTGAATGTGGTAGGGGTGGCATGTTCTCAACTCAATCAAGGAGATGGCATGTGCTCAACTATTTCATAATTTACATAGTTAAATAAATATGAATTACCTAAACAAATGCATTATAAGGTGCAATAAATAAATAATTACACCAACATACATATTCAAAGAATACAACTTGACACTCCAAAACACAAATCCAAAGAAACAACCTGACTAAAAATTAAAAAATCCAAGGGATAGAATCCGACACTCCAAGCAACCCTTAGACCTAGTTCCACAAAATTCTGAGATGACATCGTCAAAAGAAACTGGCACTGTCGAGAAATAAGAGGATCAAAATACTTGGAAGAAATACTTTTATTAAGGAAATTTCCTTCTCTCCATAGCAAAATCTTACAGTTATTTACTTATTAGATTTTGTGCTCCAAGTAGCCTTGAGAGCATAGAATCAATTCAAAATTCAAGGAACAATTAGAGAGATCAAATCTAACAAATAATAAACTAAATTTGACAGCTCTTAAGGGGCAAGGCCTAGAAGATGTGATGTCCCCTCCTAGCTAGAGACATCATTCTAGTCTTGGATTAGCCTATCAGTGGACCCTTGTAGGCTAGTGGAGATGGACAGGGGGTCATTTTAGTGCAGAGACTCGTCACTGGCAGAGCGGACTTCTCTCTTCAAAAGTTTAGAGCTTTCAATGGATTGAGATTGATTGGTTCTGACTCTGATTCTTCAGTATTGCCTATTTTTAGCAGTTTTTGGAGCCATCGAGTTGGACCTCTTCTATTTTTAGCAGACTTCAGGGTCACATGGGTGATCAGTAGACAGGCTCCAGTTTCAGATGGATAAGCTAGATCCCAAGTATTAAGAGATGCAATTTTCAGTGGCTAAACATTATAATATAAAGTTAGAAATTTACTTTATATTAGCCACTTAAGTGAAGGGTCACTTCATCGTTAAATGGGGCCAATTATATTAATTAATTTGAAGCACTTTTCCCTAAGTCGAATATTAAGAAATATTGCAAGTTGAAGATTAAAACATATAATGATTTTTGTGCCCAAAAATTGTGGGAGTTGAGAAGTGCGATTTAGGAAGCTTTTTGAGCATAAAAGGAAAAGTTCAATTTGGGAGAAGGCATCCATTGTTCATTTGAAACTTATTTTTTATCACAGCTTGTTTTGGGACAGGGGTTTCATTGTTTTCTTCTGCTACTGGAGAAACGTAGTTTCTTCTGTGCTTCCATTTGAACCAGTGAGATACCTAGCGAATTTGGATTACTGAGAGTCTTATTCAGAGATTTTTATTGTGCTTAAAACAGTGGGTTTACTATCAGTTTGTGGAGAGAAATAAAAGGCTTGCAGTTGCAGATTGATACGGGCAGATTTCGTATTAATGATACATTATTTGGAGGCTTTGAAGACGTAGCTGATATCATTGAATAGCCGCAGCCATATATAAAACAACGCACCAGGTTATTGGGTGCGAATTCATCTATCAAAGACTGCAAAAAAATTAATTGAATGTGGGAAGGATGGCGTAGGAGAGAAAAGAAGCCAACCACGGTCTCTACATGTGCCAATAGATTTTGCAGCAGCCTATGACTGGAATAAATCAGATTCTTTATGCAAATTAGAATTTGTTTTTTGCTTGTATTCATCTCAGAAATAAGTTATTACTGTATTTGGCAATGCATATTAAAAATAAATAGAAGTTGCAGTAGTAATTTGATTGTATTTAAGATTTCAGTTTCAGTTATTTGCTTTTTGTTCAAAACCCTTATTCAAAATCACAAAAAAACTCAAACATAGCAAAATAAAGCAAAGATAACACAGTTCAGCAGTTAGAGCCTGTGAAGGGTTCTTACAGAAGACAATAACCAGAAACTCTGCTTGTTAATTGCTCCTTTCCATACCATATTTTTCCACCACATTTTTTATGTTTGAACATATATTTACCTGCATATAGCCAAAAACTGATATACTAAAACTGAAAACTTAAATTTATGATCACAAGGATTTGAGTAGCAATGGTAGTTTACAGTACAGAAACAACAGGTTCAGATCTAAATTCTAGTACTAGCATTAAAATCTACTGACAATTCTTTTAAAGGAATTAACATTTGGACCATCTACAACACTATAATAATTTGTATTACACTATTAGTTTAATAGTGGAATTTCTATATGGTATTAATGATAACAAATGTCTCCATCTCAGGCAAATGCAAACACATTAAGTTAAAAAGCTAACCTCCTCCGCCGTGTATCCTTGACCAGCATTTCCATTTCCTAAGCGTACAGGTCGATTATTAGAAATTTCATCTAATCCTTTGAGGCCAGGAATTGCCTGCCCAGTCCTGAGTCCATCTTCAGTTTTAACAACTGTTGTGGAAGAGGGCCTAGAAACAGCTGGATTCACATCTTCAATATTTTTGCTTCCAAAGCCTGGTTGGGGCTTGCCCCCCTGCATATCAGGATTCCTTTGGGTCCCACTAATAAAGCGAGGCAACTGCCTTCTGCGAAAAATCAAACAGAATAATAACAATTGACACAACCTATGAAGGAAATGACAATCTCCAATAAGCCTCACAGCGGGGGTTCCAGGAAAAGTTGCTGTATTGACACTAAGCGGCAACAGAGGAGCTGGCCCACTCACAGAACTAGGAGTTGTAGATGGGCTTCCTTCTGCATTACTGCTAATCTTGGCAATAGCACCTTGGACCCATGCTTGCATTTGTGTATTTCCAGAGTTAGTTGTTGTTCCTCCAGGAGCTCCTGAAGATAAGCATCAAAAACAGATATGTCAATACCAAACTCCTGCTTCCTTCCAGGTTAAGCTGTAAAGATGAAAAGCTCAATGAATGCATAGAATTTATCTACACTGACAAAAGGAGACAAGTCATTTAAGAAATCGAGAACCGGCTAGATAACAATGTTACAAAAATTCATAATGTCCCAAACAAAAGAAATTCCAAATAGACAGCTTTTAACACATCAATATTTATGGCAGATAAATAAACAAGAAGGAAGACATTTCAAGCCAGCTGATTGCAAAGCTCAAAAATCCCATATCTGTTTTCAATGACAAAAGGAAGCCTTGCTGGCTAACCTAACCTTGGCCAGGAGATGAAGAAGTCCCTCCAGCAGTTGGGCTTGCACCCATATTGCGACTGCTTGCAGAACTTACAGGAACTCCAACAGCATGACTAGCTAATGTGCGACAAAAGCTAGCATATCGCCGCAAACGTGTAAGAAAATGAGAAGCCAAATCAAGAACAGCATCAACATATGCCTGTGACAAAAAAGCAAGCCCATTATAAGCTGTTTTTATAGGAATGCAGACAAAATGAAAAGACAATGCCTGTAGATGGATTTTACAAATCACAAACAAGAACATTATATGGCTATACCAAGAAAATAATATACAGAGGATGGAAGTCATATAATCTGTCACAATGTTTTGCAGAGTTTTATTGTAAAATTTTGAAATTCTGCAATTTTAATCAAATGGCTAAAAAATTCTTTAAAATTGCCCCAAAATTTTGTATTGTCCAATTTTATCAGAAGCCCCAAAAAAACCATAAAAATGGTAAGGTTTTTAACTTATAATCAAAAAATTTTGATCAAAAAAAACTTATAATCAAAAAATAATAAAAATAAAGATTGCCATCATTGGGTGTTTTCAAAACCACTGCCATTGCTTTGCATTAGCATTTTCTGTCATTGCTGCTGTGTTTTCTGTGAAGCTTTTCAACAAGTTTGTCATAGCCTCAGCCTTTTTTACACATGACAGACATTGAATATTAAAGGAAGCAAACAAAAATACAGAGCATGAAAGGCATGCCGTTACAGTAATGAAAACCAGCATAAGAACATAAAATGTGGTGCATACAAAAAGCAAAGGAGCCTCTTGACCCTTGTTCTTCCTGTTTAATTATCTGACCATATAAAAGTTTGTAAAAGATCGTTGAGCAGAAAGGACAATCGTTATGATTAAAGATCCAAGAAATCATTTTTAGTACCCTCAAAGACAATGTTTGGTTCCCTTTCCCATAAGAATTCTATAAACAAAGCTCCCATCTCAGACCTAAATTGTCATCAAATACTTTAACAACAGAAATAAAATAGCGATGACTGACATAGTAGGATCAGGACTCACACCAAGTAAGAAATCTTAAAAGCATGGGTCCTTACAAGCGCAATTGGGCAAACAGGAAGACTTGTTCAAAATGATGGAGAAAAGAAAACAACGTCCAGAAAATGTTTAAGAAAATATTCTTCAAGCTGAGAAAAGCAATAAATAATACAAATGACTAACAATGACCTCAATATTACAATGAACTGAGTCAACTGACTATATCATGTGCATCTTATCTCCCAAGATTCAGGAATCAAATGGACAAACAGATCACCTAGGTTTGAAGAAACTCTTACAATAACCACTTGAAATAAGAAAACTGCCAAATCCCATGAAGCCTTCAGATAATCACAATATGCTCAATGTGCAGCTACAGACAAGGATGAATAAAACATTTTATAAATGACCAACTTTTGCAAACAAAGAAAGCACAAATCTGACATACTATGAGTTGCAAAAAACATTGAAAATTTCAAATCCTAAATGCAGTGGAAGGGAAGAAAATGTTAAATAATCTTCAAATAAATGTAATTATAGTCATGCCTATATAATTATTTTAAATTATTTTTAATAATGAAAAGTATGTATTAGATGTTATTGAAACAATGAAATGTTTAAGAATGTCAAAATGTGACCGTCAATAACAGTGATGTAGCCATGCCTATATAATTCTTTTAATAGTGAAAAGTTATGAAGCAGAAAGTATCGTAAAATTTTACAATGTCAAGATAAGATTTCAAAAAATCAGTCTCAGCAAAATCTTGAAAGATCCCAAATTTGACTTCGATTTCGAGAATTTAAAAAAAACTTACTATTTACACAAATTTGTAAATTAGTCTTTAAAAGCATGCATAATATCCAGCATTTATAGATCAAAAACTAGATCATTGCACATCATAGCATGATATGATTTATGAACTACAAATTCATAGTATTGTTTTTAAAGTACACATAAATTTGAAAATTACTCTTTAAAAAATAAAAAGCATAGATAAACCTGTATTATAAATTACAAATTTCATAGTATTATTTTCAAACTACACATTAATTTGTAAATTACACTTCAAAAGCATGCAGAAAACTGAATTTACAGAAGTTGTAAGTAGTTTATCCTTAATTTATAGATCAAAAAAATGAGACCATCGCACATCATAGTGTCGTAAGATTATATATTACAAATCCATAGTATTATTTTTACAAGTTTCATCTGTCAAAAACACAGGCATTGAAGGGGTGGTAATTGAAGGGGTGCCAACAACTTGCCAGAAAAACGTAATATGGCAAATTGGAGGTCAAGTTATTTGGGGCAGAAAATTTCTCACAAGTACTCAGCAAGTTTTAGATCTATTGTCTAGATATTATTCTGAATGGCAATATAAACCAGATTAAACTTCCAAATTAAGAAAATCAAATGAAAAAATCTCCTAAAATAAAGAAAAATCCAACTCTGCCACATTTCATTGTAGGACCAGTCTGTATTTTATATTTGCCTTTAAACCATCATTAGTAGTAACCATTCCAAAGCTTCCATTAGGGAACTCCTAGAAGATGTGTGTTTCTTCTGAATCTAAGCTTTATAGTGGTTCCCTTAAGGGGATTTCTTTTTTACCTTTTGTTGTTGTCTTTCATTCTTGAATCTTCAACAGAGGGTTTGGAATGAAAACTCGAAACTTCAATTTGGACTGAACTTTTGTATGTTCAGGATTGTCAACATGGGAAGCATTTGATAAGAATTTGGTGCAAGGCAATTATCTAATTGAATTGGAAAGTGGAATTAAAGTGAATTCAGCAGATTGCAAGATAAAGTGTGATTTTATAGAAAAACAATAATAATGACAGTACATTCAACGTTATCTCCTCATTTGATGTAATGCAAACTTATAGCATACTTTGATGTAACATGCCACATTTCTTGAAAAAAAAATTAAATTTTTTTTTTATAATGCACAAACAATGAATGTAGCAACAATAATAAGAAAATTTTGGCTTTCACTTTGCTACCTCCAATGATTGTTGTATATAAATATTGCTCACATCTGCAAATAAACCCTAAACTGTTACAAAATACTTAAGAACTAGTCCAGTTGATATATTCAACTTTAATACCCAACACACAAAATTATTGAAATCTTTAACAAAGCAGCTATAAACTTTATCTTCTATAAACAAGTACTATTTATGGTACATACAAAATCACTAAGAAAGGCTTGCAAAGTTATATTAGCTAACCTGGATGCTAGGAACAAGAGCTGGATCAACAGTCATTGCATCCATTCCAAGGCTCGATAAGGTTTCACTAGAAGCCTGCCAGGGATCGGGTATTAAAGTTGCAGGGTTTATAAGAGCAGACTCTATGCCCTTTCCCAACATGTCAAGCAACAGCCTTGCTTGCATATCTAGAACAAGTGCTCGAACATCTTGAGCAACTGTTCCTTCAAGCAATCTGCACTTTATTCTATCCAAAGCCTGCAAAATTTAATGGATTATTGATTCATAACCAGCACTAGCCAACATGACCGAATAATAATATTGTTAAAATTAAAATAAGACATTTTCTGTATACTGAAAATAGCACGATGCAAGGCACATTTGATCAAATAAACAGACGGCTATAAACACATCAATGGAGATAATAATTACAGTTTGGCCATACTCATATTAGACATCTAATTTAACTTGCCCATCATAAGTGAGTAATCGAGCAGTTTTGTACAAGTCTCATTAATACACCTTTAATCATATAGTGTGTATAGGTCAATAGGTATTCTTATTTAAATAAATAGGTCATCCTAGCTGTTATGTGCAGGTATCTAAGTTGTCCTAGGTGACATCCAAGGCATAAGGTGTGCGCGTGTGCGTGTGTGTGTGAGAGAGAGAGCTAGAGGCTAGTTATTATCATCTTAATGTGCATTGCCTAGATATTGAAGACTATTGGAGGTATCCCCCTTGAAGAGGATTACGAGGTTGCTCAATTGAATTGGCATATTAGTATTGAGTATTTGCATCAAATTTCCTCTATTGTACAATCTGTTTTGATACAAGGGGCATCGAAGCATGATCTTACCACCATTAAGGAAAACAACAAGGTAATTATTTTTTTAATTTTGGAACTCATCTTGGGGAGAGCATGTATCTCCCATTTTGGCAATTTTTTCTTCATTTTAAAAGGTTTCTCAACACATTGAATCTACTATAGTACATATTTAAAGTCATTTGGAACAGATTTTAAGGAGCTATTGTGAAATTAGGATCTCCACAAAATTCACTACTAGGGCAGCAAAATCACTATTTTTCCTACATTCAAGGACACATTGATACACTTACAATCCTGATTTGGAAGCATTTGGAGTAATTTTCAGTAAGTTATTAAAAAATTATTGTTTCCACCACATTTGCCCTAAAACATAATAATCAACAAAGTTCTTGGAGATTTTTCTTCGGAAGTGAGATCTTGACCCTGGTTAGTTAAAAATAGAAATTTCAAAATAGTTGCATGTGTTTTGTGCAATTTATTACAAAATTATTTTGTCGCACCATGGTGGGGGCTTCAACAAGAGGCAGGGAATATAACAACACCACTCCTAGAGAGATTGCTTACAAAGAAGATTCATCAATAGAATAGAGGGATACCGTACCCTTGAATGATGTAAGGGTACAGATCAAAATGATTAAGGATGTAATCTTCACAAGAATGGATGTAAAAATAGAAGATCACAAGGCAATGATTGTAGATTTGGCCAGGAACACTAGACAAATAGAAACCACAAAAGAGATAAAGATAAAGATACAGATGAAATTTATTAATGTCCAACAAAAGACCACAAAAGGTCAAAGGGACTGCCGAGCACAACAAAGGGGTTAGCCCACAGCAAGGAAACCAAACAGTATCCAAAGGAAGCAACAAAAACAGAAACAAAACAAGGGGGGGTAGGGGGAACCACCTAGAGCCCCACTAAGGATCCTGAGCAACCACAAAGAACTTCAACATTGAAGGATAAACCACAGGGCTTGACAGAGCTCTGAGCCGCCTCAGAATAGTCCTGGATAATAAAGACTGCTGCTGCTAGTAAGAACTTGTCCTAGTATATTAGGAGAGGAGTGAAGATATATCAAGGACAAATATCCTACCTAACTTGTCACATGGGCAAGATGCCACCTAAGCATGATTATACACCAACAATGATTGGATAAATAGTTTCTAACCAGGATTCCAGACATTCCCAAAATGTGGATCTGCACAACAAGCCTTGGGAAAGAGGAGGTGAAGAAGCAGAAGAACAAGAACAAAAGAAAAATAAGAAGGATAATCAAAGGTTACTACACTAGCAAAGCTACAAGAAACTATAGAAGTGTACTTAGTAGTTGTTGGGCATGTGCCTTCCAAAGTAGATCATGATCAGGCTATTCAGATACTAAGAGGGAACTACCCATCATCCATTCAACACTATAAATTTATATAGAAATATCCTTTATGCCATTCAAATAGAAATATGCATTCAACTCTACCAAGAAGTGCCCTTTAATTTCAAGGAGAACAAGGCAAAGGCACATAATAAAATGAAAAGGCAAGTGGGTAATCACAAAATTTTGACCAAGTCAATGCTACCTGAGCTAGATGTCAAGAGAAGACCCATCTTGGAGGTTGAGTTAATTTTCCAAACACACACACAAGGTCAATACTAAGGCATTCATATAGTAAATTGAAAGGAATTATTTTCCTATCAAACTTGCCACGTGATGATGAAGATTTTATGCAAAGCATCAACAATTAATCAACATTGAGCACAATGCTTCTCTCGAGAGTGGCAACATGCTACCACCTTATTCATATATTGTGCATTGGGTAATGAGTAGCTGACTTGTGGCTACCTTAATTAAGTTATATGATCATTATTATATTCTTCTTTAAATAATTAGGTCATCTGAGATGTTATATTTAGATGTCTAGGTCGGCCTACGTGGCATCTAAGGCATAAGAAAGGTATAAATAGGAGCTAGCTGCTAGTTTATTATCATCAATAAAATCTCGGCAAGCATATGCCAGTCCCTGGAATACGTTAGCCCATCAACTCAAAATTATAGCGACTAACACACACAAAGTGTTCTTTTTTCTGCACTTTAATTGTTTTATAATGTTCACTTGACTGTTTTTTATTGACATTAGTGCAATCTACAACAAATTTAAAATTTGAATAATGTCACTATTTTTATGTTTTAGTTTTTTGTTGTTTTTACTTGATTTTAGTTTTGTTCTAGAAAATTCAAAAATTTTCTGTTTTATGTTTTTCCTATTTTCTTCTTTTTCTTTTTTTCTTTCCACTTTCTTCTTTCTTTCTTTCTTTCCACTTTCTTCTTCTTTCAATGTTCAAGTTTCCAATGCTGTAGTGATAAAGGCATGGCATCCTCTACTAATCATAAAAGTGGCAACCTTGGGACCCTGCTTGGAAGCATGGTAGACTAGGT
The DNA here is from genome assembly GCA_018584345.1 of Thuja plicata. Taxonomy (NCBI): domain Eukaryota; kingdom Viridiplantae; phylum Streptophyta; class Pinopsida; order Cupressales; family Cupressaceae; genus Thuja; species Thuja plicata. The sequence goes on along the minus strand of MU226068.1, from coordinate 8,704,148 downwards.
CTAAAGACAAGAATGATAACAAGCAATTATTGTGGTTTTCAAATGGGAGCATCAATCACCTCCAATATAATCTTGATTATTGCAATGCAACTTGAGGTTACACAAAGTAAGGGCTCTACTTTTATGTTATTGAGTTCTTCATAGCCCCCATTACTTGGTTGGGCTTAGTTTGAGGCCAGGGCATTTGTCCAAGGTCTGCCCTTGGTACCCTATGGGTTCTTCACAGCCATACCCAAGAGAACCCGCACATATAAAGGTGGAACTCAAAAAAACTGTCAAAACTTTTTATATCAATTTCTTTGAAAAAAAATGAAGAATAGGACAACCCTAATTTGGCCCTAAAGTGACCTTTTTTCAAATATTTTTTAAAAATGTCTAGACCTCTTCATTTAGACTATTTAGATCCTTTGGTTTCAATATTTGCTTTCTAAAGAAGAAAGATCTATTTAGAAATAGTAAGGACTTGATGTTGCAAACAACATAGAAATAAAATTGTGAAAATTGCCCAATAGTAGAAAGATAAAGGTGGCCTCAAATAAGCATTAGAGTCACCCACACAAACTGAACCCGTCAACCTAACCTAGGATCCAAACTAGAACTGGTGGATTAGTTTATATTTATAATCAAATAAAGTTATGTTATTCTATCATAACATGCACAACAATGCTATTATGTAGAAGATCAAGGTTGCCTCAAGTTAGCATTAGAGTCAAACAAAAAACCAAATCTGTGAACCTAAACTAGGATACGAACTAGAACTGGTGGATTAGTTTATAATGAAACAAACTTATGTCATTCTATGATCACATGCACAAAAATGCTATTATGCCCCTAACTGCAAAACACTTTTATCACCATTATGATTTTTTCTTAGTTACCGGATTCGTGCAGTAGCCCCCTGATCCGGGTCCGGGTCCGTTACGGGTCCAGATTCACGAGCCGGTCCGTGATGGATCCGGGCAAGGTCCTCTTTTCGGCCTGTGGGTCCGGATGGATCTGTGGCCCGCGGATCCAGACGGATCCACAGGTCTAAATGAGGACCCTGCCCGGATCCATCAC
>MU226068.1:8659225-8702645 GCA_018584345.1 Thuja plicata | reverse complement strand
TTAGTTTTAGAATTATGTATATTTATCTTATTTTTTGTATATATATATATATACACACACACACGAATCCTTACGAACCCAAATGGCAATTTTTTTTTTTCACGAATCCACGAACCGGATTCTCGAGCCTGAATCTGTCCCCGAACCCGAATCGGCAACTAAGGATTTTTTGTTTCCACATACTAAGCAAAGGAACAGCCACAAGCTTCATCACATCTTTAAGCAAATGTCCTACATCTACTCCAGAAGCTTAAAACACATGTTGCATAATAGCTTCTTACAAAAACTAAAACAAATAATCTCATAATACAAACCTCAATACCCATGTACATACATGTATGATGAATACATACCTTATATTAGTTGAAAAGAGAAATACTTTAGTTATAAGCATATATTTATTGGCAGCCCTAAAAACTTCATAACAAAAATTTAGATTGAAAGCTTCGCATAGAGATAGGTCTTTATAGTCTAATTTTGCTTCGAATCTGCATAACCAAATTATATCAAACGATAGCAGAGTTGAATAACTGAAACTTAATAAGAGGTAAGGAGTCCACAACATACAGGACCATACTGTTGTCGATGTTGGATTGTAGCAAGTGAATGGAAGTCTGAATCCAGAACTGCAATTACCCTGTTTATTGTCACTGAAAAAGAATTCAAATCAGAATTCAAATGATTATCTAGTTCTTAAGACATCTGAACAAAATAGAAATAATGTACACAGCTGACTCTCTACGCGAAAACTTAGAGAGAACATTAACAATCTAGACTCTTAAAAATAGAAAGACATCCTACAGGTAGCATATCAACAAGTGAGGACCATCTATAAAAGCATACCGGCAAATTGAGTAAGACTGATAAGCCCTAAAAAGGATCATCACAACCAACATTTTGCATAAGCTTCAGTATAAAAACACATTGTGTAGCTAAAACGACTTATGCAGTAGACAGGAGTTAGAAATGAGCTTTTGCATATTCAAAAGTTGGACCATGCAAGTCAAGAAACATACATTGCCCAATAAATTTTTGCCATATTTTGCATGGCTTGGAAACATGACTCACTGATGCTTTTTATGGTAAAAACTGAGACAGATCTATAGCAGGACAGGACTCAACTATCCATAACACCCAGATTCATGAACTCAGAGGTTCTTGGCCGCCCTAGAAGAGCGTCATAAAGGCTCCCCTGATAATTCCATTTCTAAGAAAACCTATTTCACACTATAGAATGAATCTTTAACTGCCCCTCATGAGCTGTCGTAAACTTTTAACTTTCAACAAAGAGGATGACCCTTTGCCTTCTCTTCAGAACCTATCATTGGAAAAGGCACAAGTACAACACCCCAAAAAAGAGATAAAAGATGATGCCTTATGCAGATAGCAACCCTGACCTCTGGTCAACTAGAAATAAGATAGCTGGATATATTGTAATACTTAAATAATCATGTGCTCGTCTGCAGATTAAAGGGGGCCTTGGCCTCCCATTGCACCAACAGTAGGGTATGCCAACGAGATGGGCATGCATCTAGAAGATAGGAATAAGTGCAAAAGACATCTCGATAATACTTTGTACAGTCTGAGAGACATCCCTCGACATTTTTTGACATTTCTCGTAGAAGAAGAGTGTCTTAAAAAAAGGAATGGGAAGAACACCAAAGCAAGATGAAAAAGAGTTCCCTAAACCTTAAGGTCATAGACTTCATTTAATCCATTTCTCCATCACTAGAACAGAGAAATGGTAGCACAATCAAACAACATGAAATATGCACCAATAAGATTTTCTAGAGAATAAAACATAAGAAAATTCAATACACAAACCAAACACACATTTGCACAGACTAGACTTAAAAGGAATGATGCTGGCACAGGTCAGCTGAGAGGAACAGCCTCACTTTCATTTATAATTTAATGTCTATGATTTAAAAATAATCCAATCATATCAAAATATGGCAGACACAAGTGCAGAAAAGTGATGAAGCTGCTAGCACCTGAACCAAATTTGACAAACTATCTAGACAGGCTTGTTCTGAGAAGCAACAGCCTTGCCTGATTTGCACAAGTAATATATGGTAATGATAAATATAAAATTTTCAATGTCCATTGGCTAGATGGTGCCTCAATCAAAATTTGCACAGTTAGCAAAGGTAGCAAGTTTTGGGCAGCTCAAATGGGTGTAGATTGAATCATCCCCTACATATTAAATATTTTCATTAGACACCAAAAGGGTTAGAAATTAGAATGTAGTTCTTAGTATCTTCTGCCATTAAGTAGTCAGTGCAGAGATTGAGTTGAGCATTAAAAATAGGGGATTGTGGCACTCATGAGAGTGGATTTCAGATAGTTCCTATTCCACTTTGTTGTCTGGTGCAAGTACTTAACTGGAAAAACAATTACAACAGTGGGAAGAGATTAGAATGCTAGATTAGTTACAGTTAGCATATTGCATTGCATAAATTGTCTGTTTTAAATGGTCTTTGTTGTGTATTTATTAAAATACTGAAGGCCTCAAATGAAGACATATTTTTAAATTAGCCCAACAATGGTTCTTTGTTGGTATATAATCTGTTCAATTACAATGAAACTACCTGCTTTGAGAGCCTCTGATCAAAACATATATTTGCAATATAAGAATTACAATCGCATAAGAAATGAAACATCAGATCAAAACATATATTTGCAATATAAGACTTAGAATCTCGTAAGATATGAATCATCAAACTATTTTCCTAAACTCGAAAATTTGCATGCACTAGCGTGCAAATTCTAATTCCTCTTAAAAGCCAAAAACAGTTTAGCAGAGAATATCTAGTCCCAGTTGCTCAGCTGAGCCTGAGAATTACGAGTAATACTAGAAAGTATGCCAAGGAACCATGAAATTCTGTTATACAGAAAACTACAACATTTACCTAGGTCATCTTCAGCTGCACTTTGTGCACAACCAACAGCATCCCACCAATCAACTCCAACCGAGAGGCTCCACCAGAACCTGCAAAGGCACAAAGGAGCATCAAAATCCAAACCCTCTGAGTTAATATTAATGAAAGCAGAGAAAATAATGGTACATACCTATCTGCTATAGCACGCTCCCAGGCTGCTGAGTTGATTTTTCCTTGAGTACTTGTAACAGCAGGTGGTAAAATACGCACAATCTTCAAGACACTACAGTCTTTGTTGTTATCATGCCAAACAGAAGCTAGACAACAGCTTGTAGAAGAGAAAGCAGGTAGTGCAACAGAAGCACCAACAGGGGCACAGTAATAGTCTATATTAGAAAAGTTGCTGCCAGAGAATAAGTATACATCACCATAGCGAAAAGCAAAGGCAACCTCTCCATCATGACCCGAAAAGCAAATTTTTGCAAGCATCCGTACATCATTGGTTTCATTAACATCCTCGGGGCTATAATGTTCACCATTAACACCTTCAGAATCTCCTGAAATTTGGCCTCCAGACAAATTTCCTTGTGTAGCAGTTAACCGAGAAGATTTATAGCCTTTCATTGGAGGTATGCTTTGATTGACAGTATATGTCCAGATAGTTGTCATGGGTGATTGTCCACCAGAATTAGAACTAGAATTTTCAAAAAGGGGATGCAGAGCGACCTGTTGATGTGAACTTTCCCATCGCTGTACTCTCCAGCCAGTTAGAGAGGGCCCCTCATCAGGATTATGTGGTGACATATATTGTCCTGTCAAGACAGAAAACTTGTATAGATAAATACCTACTTTAAAAAATAGAATCATTATCTTGTTTAAGATCATTTATAAAATGCATTTAATGGAAAGTTGAAAATCCATCCAACAGATCCCTGTACGTAGAAAGAAAGACGCTCAATAAATTATAAAAATGAATTGATAAGAGCAATTACTATAATCCTTTACCGATAAAATAGCATTAGTTACGTAACCTAGCAGCTCACCATTCCACCAAGTATATATATTTCCTGAAAGAGGATAACAGCAAAGAAGTAACCATGTTCTAAGATCCAACTATGCCAATTACGACATGGGGCTCTCTCTGATTGGAGAAATTTGGATTCTTATTGATTGTAGAGAAGTATGTAGGCTACTACATTCCATATGCATTCAACTCATTTTCATGGAGTTTTTTTCATAATGTGCAAAGGCTTATTTAACATACTATTAGGAATTTAGAACTCCATTTTCCAAATAGAAACTGGGCAGGTTCTGGCGGATGCTTCGTCAACATACGGATTTTTTATTCTAGATTTTCATGGTCTGACAAGATGTAGTATGATGACTTCAATCTCACAACCTCAATGCCAACCTCTTCATGCATGGTTTCCAGAGGACTGATTAATTCCCAACAAAAAAATAAAGGTTAAAATACTGGAATGACTCATTATGATCTAACTAGCCTAGCATTGTTTGTAATGTCCTCATTTCAAATACAATCTAAATAATAATTAAATATTATTAAATAAATAATGATAATAAACTAATATTAATATATAAAAATAAATAATAAATAATTACAATTACAATATGAATAATAATTAAATTAAAAATAATAAATAAACAAATAATAATTATATGATATAACCATTATTTATATATATATACATACAAATTTATATATATACAACAAGGTTACCTGGAGACAGGGAGACTTGGAGGTCTCCGGTACTGGTACCGATACCGGTATGGCTATTTTTCAAAAATAGGAGACGGGGATACTTGTAGACGGCAATTTTTTTTTTAATATAATTTAATAATTTCTAAGAAATACCATCGATTCATAACATAGTGCTTTGAAAACAAGAACAATGGAAAGTTAAGTATGAACATTCAACATTAAAAGTTTAAAAAGTCAAAGACTAATACTAAATAGTAATGTCATATTAATATAGAGTCAAATAGATCAAAACTCACATTTCATATCTCATAGTCATATCTGATTTCTAAATATCACATATGATCATCATCATATCAGATTAACAATCGCTCAGATTATCATTACATATTGAAATTTGAAATTCAAAAATATATAGTTTGATGCTAAATCACTGATATGCAAACAAAAAACTCAGAACTGTAAACAAAAATCAGAAATCTATCTAGTATCATCTACTCCACAAGGCTGTGATCATCCATCTCAAGGTCTTCAACTATGATGCTATCCAGAAAATCATCTCTCCAACTCAGGTTCCTCAGATGGTAGTACTACTGGGGGAAATTCATTAAGGCCATCTGGTTCAACCGCTTCTTCCACCATGGTTGCAGCATTTCCATCATGTGCAATTTGGTCCCATTTTGCTGAAGGACCCTCCATATATGTAGGATCAACACGAGAGAGAAGGCAAAGTGTGCTATGAATGTACACCAGGTTCTCTGCTTTCTTTGACCCCAATCAGTTCCTCTTAAATGAATGAATAAAACCATAAGTACTCCAATTCCTCTCACTAGCTGAAGAACTAGCCACTTGTGCCTTATAAAATAAAATGACTTAAATCATTTAAAATCGCCTTTCTAAAAAACAATTTAAAATGAGGGTTAAAATCATAAAATGACTTAATTTTGTATTTTAAATTTGGTTTTTAATTAGGAGACGGGCGGGACACTTCATGTTTTTGGAATCGGAGACTCGGATTCTGCAGAGACTTTTCCATTAAGTCTCCAGCCATTTTTGAAGACTCCAGAGATGCAAAAAGTCTTGGAGACGCGTCTCCATCTCCGAGACGCATCTGGAGGGGGGGAGACAAGTCTCCGAGTAACACTAATATATAATATATTTATATAATTTATATAATACATATTCATTATATTATTAATCAAATGATAAAATATAAGAACAAAATAGTAACTAAGAAAGTCATGACCCTGCCTAAAAGGCCGCGATCTCCACCCACACGGATATATATGGAAGCAATTATAGTAAGGAAAGACACGGAGGAAAGAACATCTAGTCAGCAATAGGAAGGCATTTTTCAGCGCACCATCATCATCTGGAATCCAATCAGCAGTCTGTCATAGGAAGAATACATGGACGACCAGCAGCAGACAAAAACATAGGAAGGAAAAACTGACATAAACCACACCAAACTCTATCAGGAGGGATCGAAGAAGAAGGAAATAAGAAGCAGGTTTAATTTCTGAACACAAGGATGAGATCAAAAGGGTAATTTCACTGGAGCAGAGATTGGGGGTAAGCCCATACATTTGATCAAATAAAAAATGAAAGCATTAAGGCGTAGGGATTAATGAAGGTGACCTGCCACCGAATTCCTGAAGAAGCAAATAATATAGAACACCCTAAACGTAGAATGATAACCTTGGCACTAATCACAGATACCACTCCGTGGACAAGAAACATATCGCAGGCTATTGATTGGGGGGGATGAATATTGTTTCTTATATATTGATTCTAGTTTAGACAACTCTACGGGACCTAATGTACATCAGTGACGCCTTGAAGATTTCAAAATTCACTTTCCTAAGATTAGCGATGCAACGTCCATTCATTCTCTATTCAGCGACGCATTTTTATAAGGATTGGGAATCTGACATTAAGTAGATCAATTATGAGGCAGTATTCATTCCTTATCTTCATTACGTTGGGGTGATATTCCTAAAGACTATCAGAAGCCAGAACTACAGATTGTGTTCAAATATGACTAACACAACCCGCCTCAACTGTATATGGTTCTGATCGATTGAGGATGGTGAGCAATACGTGGCACTAAAGTCATACATTTGCGGAGGACCATTATATCTCTATAATTGGTGGCATTCGTATTTGAATATTATCGAGCAAAGAAGACCCTGTCACTTGTGGAAGATCATTATCGAGTGAGTGATAGATGAAATGCTACAATTCGTCGATGCCCCTTCAGATGAATTGTTAACTCAGATACTGAGACAGAAGGGAGAGTTCATGTCGGGTGCTAATCTGGAAGACTTGATCATTGTTCAACTATCTCAATTAGCGGGTTGTATTCATCAACTGTATAACTAAGAATAGAATGTGAATTAAAATGAAGCTTAGAGGGCCTTTTGTAGGCTTGGAAGGCCTTAGAGGGGCCCCACATCCACTTAGGGTTCGAATAGAACCAAAAAAGAAAAGAAAAAATTAAACTCATGCCAAAAAGTGTCCGCCAACAAGGGACGCCTAGACATCCCCGAGATCCTCGAGGGACGCTTAGGTGTCCCCTTAAACGTACCGGGGACGTTGGGACGTCCCCGTGTCTTGGCAATGATTGGCGGTTGACGGGCAGTGCAACTAAGGACTTGGGGACGACATCCACATGTCCCAGGGATGTCCCTGTTCCGGGAACGCTAGGGTTTGGGGGGGGGTGGGGGGAACCGTCCCCGTGGAACGCTAAGGTAAAGATTGTCTTATATTGATTCACCACACATACACACAAATTGGGGTCAGCTCTATCCACAAAAATATATTGGACAATCATCCCAAACAAAGTTACCCAAGCCTGAGTTGGAGGGAAGAATCATTTTGGAGTCAAAAGCAATCCTGTACATACACACTAGGAGGCTACTAAAAAGGGCGATTAAAAAGTATTTGACCAAAGAGAAAGGCTACCCAATGAGTATGCTACATGTGGACATCCTAGGACAGTCAATGTCGAGCACAACACTAGTTTGAAAGTAACAGACACGGTATGCCCTTGAGTCTATAGCATGTATCTAGACATATGTCGGCCAATTTATGGCACACTATAACACTTATAATTACATTCAGTAGTTAGTTACCATACCTAATTACGTCTATAAATAAGGATGATCAAGGCTTTCCATATCATTGCAATTGATAATTCCATTCCTAATATAAGGGTGTGGAGGTTGCCCCTTCAAAGTAGCTTAGTTATATGCTCAATATTATGCTCTATTTCCATCATAAAGTGTTCTATTATTGTAACTCTACTCCAATGATATTGTACTTTCATTACATTATTTTCATAACCCAGATTATTTGTCTAATTTCATCCACAATAAAGAGTCTTTTGAGTGAACTTACACTGTAAAGAAGCAACCATTTTCTTTTAACGTAGAGAGCATTGTTCCCACTAAGGTGGACAATGCACATTGTTGCAGAAATATTTCACTTAAGATTAATTACAAGAAATCGCATACTTTTTGTGAAGATCAAAAATTACTGAAAATTTATAGAGGATGCATCTTCAGTTCTAAGAAATTAAGGTCAATCTTCCATTGTGCTCTGCCATTTCCTTGTGAGTGTGATTTAGCTACGCTTTGTTTTGTCGAGAAAATTCTGGGAGTAGATGGGGTCGGCAATATTGGTCTATTGCACACCAAAGCCCTATCATGAAGTACTTTGCTTAGAAACTAAGTGATGGAGTTGTTGGTCCTGTGGTGTAGTAGTGGATTCACATAAATCTATACCTTTGATGGATGTGTATTCCTTGGTTGACAGCTTGGAGGAGCGTGAGTTAGCTATAGTGGAGGGGTGTACTCAATTTCAGGAGTGTGTGCTTGAGTGCTGCCAGTGCTTTCCAATATCAATTAATGATAGCTTTAAGGATCTTGCTCTTTTAACCAAGTCCCATATTTGTACATTGGCAATTTACGAGTCATCCTTACAAATGTATGCCTTAAGATCTTGAATCTTTTCACTCCAACTGTGCTTTCCAAGCATGGGGTTACTGGCAATGCTCAAAAATATTTTGTTGAACCTGGAAGCTTGGAGATTGAGAAAGAAGGTAGCGGTCCTGATCCTGCATATTATGCATAGGTTGAGGAGGCGCTGTCAGACTATTTTTCTAGGTTGTTTAAGTTTTTTATCTGGCCTTTTGGGGCTGTTTTTTCTCTCCTAACCTTGGTTTATGTATGGCTTTTAAGCCATGATGTAGTGATTTTTATAAATGGGTGCACTCCCCTATAGAACCACCAAGTAATATATCAAAAAAACACAATTGATGTATTATGTTCTTGAGTTATAAGCCATTTCCACACTCTCACCTACTTCAAGGATCGTCGCCTTTATTTTTCAATAGTTTAGACACCATACATACATTATAAACTTCCTTTGATGCTTCTTCTTTTGCTGATTTTCTTAAAGATGGAGTTAACACAAAAGCTCACTTCATAGTTATACTTGAATAATGCAGTCTCATTACATTGTCATAAAATTATTACATCAACCATCAGAGTTTCTGATTTCTTTTGGATTCATCTTCCAACTTTGGTGTCTTCTCTACCTTAATTTCTAATTTTACAGGCTTTAAAGGGATCATTGTCAGTGTACATTTATTAGAAATATGAGCATAATAATAGAAGCAAACAAATAATTTACAAATAATAGCGTGCTTCATCATTTCAATCATCGATTACATCCTTGTAAGATTTTCATATCCTATTTTATAGTAAACCTCCTGAACTGCTTTCCTTGTTATGTTGAGTTGTTTTAACAACTCAACAACTCAACATTCGTACCACTCGTATAATAGGCTATTAAACAAACTTTAACAAACCTAAGCAATAATAATACAATATTCCTAACCTATGTGAACACTAATTCCTAACCTATGTCAACATTTTCAGAAATCAAGTACTCGGCAAAGAAGATTTCTAAACACTGAAAATATTTAAACATTAAATGTAAAATGATTGTAATTTGTGCTTATCCATTTCTATGTTAAAATATTGAGATGAAATAAAGTTCAATAGTTTAATCTTCATTCATAAACTTTTACACTTTACCTAATTTCTATTAAGTTTCAACAGACATAGTCTTAAACATAATCATGTATTATCAGCATTTCACATTGATCATAACTCAATGCTGTAACACAATCTTTGCTTAGTGTCCTAGCAACATATCCATATATTTATCCTACATATGGCCACAGAAACATGAGTCTTTCAGTATCATCCAAACCAAATTCACCCATATCAATAAAAGATCACATTGCATAACAAAAACTGAGGGTAGATCCACAAATGCCATATCCGATGGTCAAAAAGTAAAACTTTATTCAGCATCTCTAAAAATTCTGTCTAAAAGTGCCTTGTCATTAACTATTAGAGAAAGTGCCTAATTAATAAGGCAAAAGAATGTCTCACCCTCAACAATTGCAACAGCTAAAACTGACCCTCCACGAGATGGGTCAAATGCAAGAGCAGAAACGCCTGATGCCCATGTCGTAGTTGCTGCTGATTGAGCTGCTTTTTCAGGGTTTACATAAGCAGAAAAATTAGAAACTGGAGAGCAGTTAAGTAAAATGGGTTCAACTGTGTCCACAGCAAGCTGTGATTGTGTACTTTTCCCCTCTGCACATTGATATTCTTGCCAGCTGAACAAATACGCAGCCAGTGGAGAGAAGCCTGCCCATGATGGAGGGTTCAATGAGGGTGGAACAGCAATTCCTGTGCTCGTTTTAACAGTAGCTTGCGGATTGCTTCCAATACCTGGTGTAACTTCCCAAACAACAACAGTTGATGGGTTCACAATAGGGACACCAGCTACAAGCATTGTGCCTGCCTCAGTTATGATAGCATCAGCTGTCATGATGCCACTTGGCCCAGCTCCTAACAACCCTTTGTTTGTGGCAAACCATTTTGGGGATGTGCCTGATTGGCATGCAGGCCATTGACACCACCGAAGTTGAACAGAGCCTGATGAAAAAACTGAACAAACACAAAGAAAATTTGGCCAGCGAGCTGCAAATACAACAAAACAAATATCAAATGACTTCTAAATAATACAAAAAAATTGATCTATAAGAAAGAATGAAATCCAGTGTTACACTGAAGTTTCCAGAAAGAGAAAATGATGAAAGATTCATGTTACCAGAATGTACATATACTTATAAATTCCTAAACAATAAATAGATATTAGAAAACAAACTTCTCAAGAAAACTGAACAAATTTTTGAGCTAGGTACCCAGTTATGGATACAAATTATCAATATAATAAATTGAATCATTGTTTAAAATAACCAGTTGGCAATACTATTGATAAGTAGCAGTTGATTTCATAATTTTGTGTTAACTGATAAAAGTAATTGATGGAATTGACAACTTATTCAATTTAAATTATTTTATCCTCTCAAAGTTCTACAAAAAAGGCATCATTGTACTACACTACATTTTTTTAGATAACAAGCCCTCACCTGCAATCTAAATACACATCTTTTTGACCTGATGATAGAGATCCTAGGTATTTATTTAAAAATCTGTTACATATTTTTCCTCTTTTACCCTCAAATAGCATTCAGATGCCTGATGCATCTCCTCCTCCTCTTCATTCCAAAAATATTGATCCTTTTAGGATGCTTTCCAAGTAGGATGTTTGAGGTATACACATATTCGAAAGGCTCTTGTTGTTCAGACATCGAGTTTGTTTCTAAGCTCGAGGCACCACGGGAAGAAATTGAGATGAAATCACCATCAATGTCTGCTCAGGCTTAGTGCAAGGTTAAAAACAAAAAAATTCCTACTCAAAGAGATAAAAACATCAACTCTCATGAAATAATTCCAGGTAAAAGTAAAAAAGCAAGTAGCTGTAGAAATTTGTAACTTGACAGCAATCTTGTTGAGAGGGTTGATGCTGAAAATTAATTCAATTTTTATTTTATAAACATTTATGGTCCCCTCGTCCACTATATATATATATATATATATATATATAGACACACACACACACACCTCATCCTTTGAAAAAAGATTTGTGGCATATTCCTCCCACATAAGCCATCCACTTTCACCTTTGCAAAGCTCAATGCTCATTTTTGGTTTTGAAGCTTAGAAATTTTGAGAGAGATGATAGAGTTCTAAGGGAACTCGTCATTTGTATGCTTGTCTAGAGATTTTGAAGGCTTCTTGGTGTGGAATTATGTTTTGTGGGAGTGTGAAGAGGAGGAATTGAACAAGGAAGGAGAATCTTCTAACCTATTGAATATAGCTTGAAAGGTAAGCAGCTTCTCCATTTTATTTCATGTATAATCTTTCTCCTTAATGTATGAGAAAGACAGAAAAGCTTTATTTTCATGAATGGAACCTTGAATGCATTTCAATGAGATTTTCTTAAGATAGTGTCTTTTAATTCATTTTCTTAGGAGTACTTGAGCACAGGTGTTCTTTTATTTTGAGCAGGAGTGTGTTGGATCCACGTATATCTTTTCTCATTGTTTAATTTTGTTTGTAAATGTATTGTGATCTTTGATTTTGACTCTACCAATCGATTGAGGGCAGACCCTGTTTATAAGGGTTGAGTGAGGCATAGTAACTCCACAAGGGAAACATTATATTACTTGCAATCGTATTGGCATTCAGAAAGATAAGTGAGCTTTCATTGCATGATCTAGACAATGACATGAACTGGATCTTTGGGTGGAAAATGGTGGACGATATATTGTGAATCATTCAATATATGATGGTTTTTATGATTAGGTTTGAGATCCTCATCGTTACCTACTTGGGTTTGAGACACTCATTGTGACCAGCCTAGATTTGAGAACCTCTTCCATGCTTCCCATGGACGCTTTCCCTCTTGGCCACATGAGTTTTTGGCATATCTTGATTCTGGCTTTGAAATTTAGTGTTCAAATATGTATTCATCCAATTCTTTGATTGGTCTCATAGCTTGAGGGGTGGATAGTATCATGTATGGCTTAATGATGTCATTTGGTAGGGAAATGAAAACCTTCCCATTGGTTTGGTTTTGTTTGGAGTGAAGACTCAAAGGTTTTTGAACTTTGGTGAAGTTTTGGCCTTTTGAGAAAGAGGATACTCTTTAGAAAGTATTTGAAAGTTCAAATGTATAATGATCAAGTTATGTAGTGCAATTTTATTTGGAAAGAAATTATGAGATGTTGCAGTGATAGAATCTTTAAGAATTGGGCAAAAAAGCTCATTGTTAAATATTAGTATGCATTGTCGAATGATAAGGAAAGTGTGAGAAATAAGGATCATAACCATTACATACAAAATGGAAAGTAAGTGCAACGTTAGTTGCAGAATGCACAAATGTAACATATTACACTATGTTTGGCAGAAACATTTTCAAGTAAAATAGCTCACAAAACATTGTTCACTATTGAGGAAACTTACAGCCATTGTTTAACTACTCAGTGTGTACTTACAAGATTTTCTAAACTATGAAATTTTTTCAAAACTTGTTTACAAAAAATTTTGAATGAGTTTTTGCCAAATTTGTCCTTAAACTCATGCGACAACTTGCAAACCTTACAACCATAGTTTACCTACTCAGCAAGTTGTCAAGTACTCATGATTTTTCTAAGCCACGAGATTTTTCAACATTTACTGACCAAGTTTTCTAAGTGTATTTTTGTTGTATGTTGTCATTTGATATTACCTACCTAGAGATGTAATATTATAATGCACTCAGGCAAAGATGGAGATGCCAACTTGAGGCACACATCCTTTTAGCTAGTTATAATGGGTCATGTGGACAACTTGTGTAATTAATTATATTACATGATGAGTAAGCCTTAATTGGGATTATTGTACCCCTCCATTATGTTAGTAGGAGGTCGTATACATAGGAGGTGAATATAACTGTATGGATACGAGTTAAGCATGTCATTGTGTTTGTAATCTCTTGGAGATATAACATGCAGTGAATTCTTCCATAGGGAGTACTTATTCATTTTTTGCATATATTGGATGTTATGGCATTTTGGCCTGCAAAAATCTCATTCCTTGTGTGAGGTATTAAAGTTACAATTTAGGGAAATCCAAGGAAGCTATATCTTTCAAACAGCCACAATTTTTTCTGCAATTTTTTGACTCAAGTTCGAAGAAAATATAAGAAAGCTGCCTCGGTAAAATCAATTTTTTTATCATCAATATTGAGTGAGTTGTTACAATTTTATGATTTTCACCCATTAACAGCCAAGCCTTGGCTAACTCAAAATTTTCCAATCTATCAAGTTCAAGTAATGTCCAAGTATATGAACTATGCTTACAACAAAGTTTATATAAAATAAACAATTCAAGAACCTGTCGTTCACAATATTTCTTCCTCTCTTCCAATGATCTCACAAAACCTTACAAGTAAATGTGTACTCTTGCACATGTCAATGTATCTACAAATCATCCAATACATTTACAACGTTTTTTTCTTTGTTTAAGATAAAACACAAATAGGTTGGCCAATATATTTCCCAACCATTCATGTAGAGGTTGATGACTTTCTACCAAAATAAGATAACTAATGAAGTAGTAAACATTTACAAAGTAATGACCACTAACTTCATATGATTAAATACCATGTTTTATATAAGGCTAAAACTTTTTGTTAGAGCTTTGTAAATGTCTTATTTAGCGCCAATAATATTAAATGTGATCCCTAAATAAACATTATGCTCTAACACTCCCTCTTATGTTATAGGGGATTCATGCTATAAGTAACATAGGACTTCTTTGAAAAGCATGCTATTAGTATAAAATATGCCAAGATGAAAATCATGTATTATACACGCCATAATAAACCTCTTGTCATAATTTAGATCTGAATTTCCTCAAAATGATGTTAGAGGATGTCATATTAAGTTTATTACTAGAGCTCGTGCATCCTCAAAACAACCCCCCCATCATGCCTCACAAGTTCTTATTGCAATACATAAAGCCTATAGGTCTTACATACAATGCTATTATAAATGGAAGAAGGAATACAAAGGTTACATACGCTTATAAGTATTACAAGCAACAAGTTGGGTCTCATGCAATACAATAGTCGGCCACTAGAAAGAGTCATTGTCATGAGCCCTTCCTCTCAACGGCAACTCCTTAAGGCTAAACATTGTATCAATGAACTGCATGGAGATTCTACAAACATATTTGCCACTTTATCATCAACTTGGCAAAATTGTAAAGTATTCTACTTCATTCTTTAATTTTTAATGAATTCATGTATGTAATTTACCAAAAATAGCAGTAAACATTTGGTGTTGTTAACTTTAAAAAAATCTGGTCAGCATTGCGTGATTCATGCCCTTAAATCCCAACAAAGTTGAGAAGAGGCAAAAAGGTGGTCAAGACCAAGCGATCAGACGATCTTTAAGGATTGTACAACAAAGAGAATGAAGGAAAAGATTACGAGAAACATTTAAGGAAAATCTAGTCAGAAGATTCCCAAGTCGGAGCCCTTCCATACAGTCAACACCAACCGAGTACAAAGAAGGAAATCTTGAACTAACAAACATATTGCACCATAT
This sequence comes from Thuja plicata, assembly GCA_018584345.1. Taxonomy (NCBI): domain Eukaryota; kingdom Viridiplantae; phylum Streptophyta; class Pinopsida; order Cupressales; family Cupressaceae; genus Thuja; species Thuja plicata. Next base: position 8,687,464 of record MU226068.1, on the reverse strand, counting down.
TGAGAATCTTTTCATCTCAAGAGAGCCCAAAAGTGGAGGATCCAAACCGAAGAACCCTAGAGAGACGGAGTACAAGAATGAATCAAAACCTACAAGTACTCAAGGTTGTGGGGGCATTGGAGGTGAACGTGTAGAAGACGCGTGCATGGACGAGAGTGCACGAAAATCATCATAATGTAGCAGTTGGAATAGTTCACCTAGCTCAACACAGAAGGGAGCAAGCAAGTGAGAAAGATGGTGAATCCTCAGACAAGTCCAAATGTGTATTGACAGAAATTGCCAAAGTTCATGAGGAACAGGTTAGAAGTTCCTACGAAGCACAAGAAGACGTGCGAAACTATCTAGGTAGCAAGCGGTCAGGTTGACAAGGACTATGGCTGAGAGTGTTTCCAGCAATGCTATGACGTACAACCATTGGCTGGTTGACAGAACTGGATGCTTCATCCACAACCTCTTGGGACTCACTTAAGAGGGCATTCAAGGCCGAGTTTAAACTACTACGAGATGACAATGAGATTGTTATTGAAATTTATAATACCAAACAAGGGAAGAATGAGAATGTATGGGCTTACAATCGTACGCTCAATAAATTGCTAGCCACAAAGGGAACCAATTGCGAAGTCATTACTCGAAGACAACCAAGCCACCGACTCTATGTTGCTGACAATTGGAAGGAAGCCAACCATCGTCGAAATGAAAATAATGGGGAGAAGTTGACAAAATACCATCCTCGATAGAGGCTCGAGAATCAATGTGCTACCAGAGGAAACCTGGAAGTGCCTGTAGAAGCCAACACTCTCGCCACCAACCTTTTCATTGGTAGGTGTCAACAAACGTTGAATTAAGCTACTAGGGAAATGGATGGCACAAAAGGTAATAATTGGCACACAATGTTTTTCATTAGATTTCCTATTTATCTCACTGGAAAAGGTGTATGACGCACTTCTTGGGAGAGGTTGGTTGATCACAACCAAGGCAACCCGCAATTCAAAGAAGAAGACTGGGAGGAAAGACTATCGGCAGTACTTTGGCTGTACCATACGACATATAAAGTAACAATTGGACATACCCCCCTTCCAACTGATGTACAAGCAAGAGGTGGTGGTGCCTATCAAGCATATGGTTCCTAGTGCACGCATTACCATCAAGAATCGTAATGGAGACACCGAGAGCATAAACAAATGCATTTGCCACAAATTGGACGAATGGAGAATAATAGCACAATGGGCCACGAAAGTTACGCAACATCGACAGAAGTTATGGCATGACAAACACCTCCAACAGATGAACTTCTGACCAAGTAGTTTTAAAGTATAATGGTCGAAACAAGATCAAGCCTAGGAAGTTCAAAGTCCATTAGCTGGGACCCTATAAATTAAGAGAATTGGGTCATAATGGAGCAGTCAAACTCACAACACTTGATGAGAAACCAATTACTATGAACATCTTCAAGTTAAAAAATTATCACGAGAGGAAGAGACCTACAATAGCAATCACCATATAGGGATATGCCACCCATAAAGACTGGACCATCGAACGGGATAAGGTGCTTGAAAAGGACCCCGTAATCCGAGACAAGAAAGGTTAACAAGAAAGCACGTGGAGGGCATTGTAGTCCCCCACATCTACAAACACCTTACTAATGCAATATTTGATACACTTGCACTCTCGATACGAAGTGGTTTACATTTGCATGGAAAGTGTGATGTCCCCTTCTAGCTAGAGACATCATTCTAGTTGTTAGTGGCTCTATCATTGGACCCTCGTAGGCTAATAGAGATGGATAGGGGGTCAGCTTGAGCACAGGAGAGTTTGGTTGCCCGGTGATTCGACATCTGTAGAGCTCAGTGCCTTTGATTTGGGTTAGAGAAATTATTTAGACTTCATTTTGTTGAGTTTGCTATTTTTAGCAAGTTTATTTGGTCACATGGTAAATGGTTACTCCGACTCCTGTTTCAGACAGCATGGCCAGATTCGCAGTTATTGCATTTTCAATGGATCCAGCATTAATTAATGATTAATGATTTAATATTAAAGTTTAAAATAACTTTATATTAAATCACTTAAATGAAGGGTCAATTTCTCATCGAATGGGGCCAAATGAATATTTTAATTGGAGAGATTTATTAATGGAGTTTCCTAAGTCTACATCATTAATTTTATTTAATGATTATTTTTCCAATAAATTTAAGGAAATAAATCACAGCTTTCCTAGGAATTGTGATTTAGGGTTTTGGAGCTTATTTATGCTTGCACTGGAAAAAGAGAGGGCATTTATTGTTATTGCTATTTGATTATGGATTTGTCTTGAGCTCTGAAAAGGGTTTCAGCTTCTGGAATTGGAGAACGTAGTTCTTTTGTGTATCTCCATTTGAGCTGGTGAAATATCCAGTGAATTTGCATTATCAGAGGGTTTCATTCAGAGACTCTGCTTGTGCTTCATCAGTATTGGTTTTCAGCAGCTAAGAGGGAAGAAGATAGTATCAGCATTTCAGAATAAGGAGGAATAAGTGCAGCAATTGACCATCATTATAATTTGCAGCCACAAACGAGAATTTGCAGCCAATCCTAAATTGGTGCAAATCCCAAGAAGCTGTGATTTGGCAAGAAAAAAATCAAATAAAATTCATAAGGGTCGAGATTGATGTTTTGAGGGTTTGAAAGCGCAGTTGCATCCAATGTTTGAGCATACTGGTTTATATCGGCACTCTGCCAATTAAAATCAGGTTCTTTATGGTTGTAAAACTGCTTGTTACTAGTACTTTCATTAAAAATAAGCATTCATTGTATTTGACAATTTACTGCGAATTCAATTCAAAATTGCAGCAGTCTTTCAAATTGTTTCAGAATTTCAGATTATGGTATATTTGCTTTTTGTTCTAAAACTCTTGAAAATCCCAAAAAGATTAGAAACTTTCAAAACAAATATTGAGACAAATACAATTCAGCAATTAAAGACTGTGAAGGGTTCTTACATTGGTATCAGAGCTAAATCCTGCCATCCTGAGGGTTAGGGATTTTACATGCAGCCAGAAGAAGTTGGTCCTCACTGGTATTATACACGCAGGAGAGCCTTCCTTGAAGGTGAACATGTTTTAGACAGGCAGCCGGTCACCATGGGTGACAGGAATGATGGCAGCCCACCCAAGGCAAACAGGAACAATGAAGATCAAGACACCAGAGAGTTCTTTAGAGCCATGGTTACAGGGCGGCAACAGGTAGCTCAGGCGTTCCAGGCTCTTACCACTATGGTTGAGCGTATGAATCCACCGGCAAGGCCGAATGTGGATCAGGAGGATAATAGGAGTGTTCACGGTCCTCCACGCGCATAGAGGACACATTCTAGGACAGCAGATAGGCCTACACGCCCTACCTTTGTTAGAGAGGAACCAGTGCAGGAGCCATTAGAGGAAGTCGGGGATGAGATGTTTGCAGACATCCTTATGGCTACTAATGATGAATGGGACCTATTGGTACCACAGGTGCAAGAGAGGATGACTTTGGAGAGGTTTGTGAACCAAAGAAGAAAACACTACCGTGCAGTCAAACAGGACAGGGGACTCAGGGTACAGGACAATGAGTTGAAGCATGCTACAGGCAAGCTTTCCTTGTCCACTTTTGATGGTAGTGGTAGATTGACAGTGCAAGCTTGGATCCACAAGCTTGATACCTTTCTAGCATTGAGGCCTATGACCGAGATTGAGGCAATAAAATATGTCACTTTACACTTGGAGGGAGTAGCACACGATTGGTGGTACCATAGTTTGATCACTCTTCAGCACAATCAGGTGACTTTGTACCAGGACTTCGTGGACAGATTGGTGGAGAGGTTTGACAAGAAAGATCCAGAGGTCTACTTCAGAGATTTGGCTAAATTACAACAAACAAGAAGCTTAAATCTTTTTATTAATGAATTCCAGCGGTTGTCAGTTGTGGTGCCAGACATATCTGACAGGAGATTGATAGTCTTGTTCATGGAAGGGTTATCTGAACCACTGAAAGGTTGGGTTGTCTTAAGGCTTTTGATCCTTTCACTTTGCAGGAGGCTATGAAGAAAGCCAGAGGTATGGAACATGCAACTCCAGTCAATAAATTTCAGCACAAGGGAGCATCCTCCAGCAAGGACAATAAACCATTTTTTAAGAAACCGGAGAGGAGTGAATTTAAAATTGAGAATAAAGATAAATCTTTTGCACCACTTGACAGGAAAACACTTAATGATTTACGGGAGAAGAAATTGTGTTTCTATTGCAAAGGAACTTATGACATAAACCATGATTGTCCTTTAGGACCCAAGGGCAAAGCAAAGAGGGTTATGTGGGCTTATTATGAGGATTCTGATTCTAAAAATTCGGACCAGCAATCTGAAAATGAGGAATCAAATGAAGAAAAGGAAAGCACAGATGATGAAAAGTTGAACAAAATGGCTACAGGTGATGAGAAGACTGAGGGTAGACTTAAGGAGGCCCGTCTCACCAGTGTACAGCAGGAGGGATCATTCAAGATGAGAGGGGTATTGGCTGGGCAGCAAGTTATCACTTTGCTTCATACAGGTGTCACTCTTAATTTTATTGATTCCAGATTGGTTGAGGCGTGGGATTCAGACAAAGCAGTTTGAGGGTCTGAGAGTGAGGGTAGCTGATGGCTATGTCCTCAAATGTGATAGGAAGATTACAGGTCTACCCCTGAAGATTAATAACTTTGACTTCAAAGCTGAATTTTATGTTGTAAACATGGGTGACACAGATTTGGTGCTTGGTATGACTTGGTTACATGACATTGGAGTGTTCACTCTCAATTTGAGAGATATGGAGATGAAGTTTCAGTTGTATGGAAAGACATATATACTTAAGGTCATTCGTGACAGTGAGTTTAGGATGATGTCCTACGGACGCATGGGGAGCTTGCTGAGACATAACCAGGTTGAGTGGGCAGCTTGTTACACTATGATGCCATCACAGGGGCAGCAAAAATCAGAGTATCACTCAGAAATACAGGACCTAAGAATCAAGCATTATAAGGTGTTTAGTGATATTCCACCACGTAGACCTCCTGATAGAGGTATTGAGCACATCATTGAGTTGGAGGGGGCCAAACCCATTATGATTACACCATACAGGCATCCAAAAAGATTGAAGGATGAAATAAAAAAGACCATCAAGGAGTTACTTGCCACGGGCCATATTAGACCAAGTAAATCTCCTTTCGCTTCTTCAATCCTATTAGTGAAGAAGAAAGATGGCACACTCAAGATGTGCATTGAGTACAAGGTCTTGAATAGAAAAACAATTAAAAACAGGTACCCCATCCCACGGATTGATGAGTTGATAGATGAGCTTCGTGGTTCATGTTTCTTTTCTAAAATTGATTTGAGATCCGGATATCATCAGATCCGAGTTACAGAGCAAGATTTAGAGAAGACAGCATTCAGATGTCATTGTGGCCACTTCGAGTTTGTATTTATGCCATTTAGGCTAACTAATGCTCCAACTACTTTCCAGTCCACAATGAACAGGGTCTTCCAGCATCAGTTGAGAAAATTCGTTTTGGTTTTGTCACGAGCACTTGCAACACTAGGATACAGTGTTGAGCATTCTGAGCAAAGAGGCCTTGTACGCAAAGGAGTCAAAATGTGATCTGCGATTGTCAAAGTAGTTGTTTCTGGGCCACAATATCAATGCACAGGGCGTACGCATGGATCCCAAAAAGATTTGTGTTATTGTTGAGTGGCCTACATCGGTAAACCTTACACAGTTGAGAGGGTTTTTGGGTTTGTGTGGGTTCTACAGGAGATTTGTCAACAATTATTCCAGGCATGCAACACCCTTGACGGATTTGATGAGAAAAGGGGCTTTCTTGTGGACTCCTGAGGCGCAAGAGTGTTTTGATAAATTCAAGGAGTTGAAGACTTCTTGCCCAGTGCTAGCCTTACCAATTTTCAGCAAACCATTTGAGCTACACTGTGATGCATCTGTAGAAGGTGTTGGAGCGGTGCTTATGCAGGACAAGCACCCGATAGTTTATGAGAATAGGAAGCTCAAGGGACCTGAGAGGAGCCTCAGCATTTACGATAAGGAGATGTTGGCCATAATGCATGCTTTGGCCAAATTCATGCAGTACTTAGTGGGCAGCAAATTTTGCATAAAAACAGACCATAACAGCCTGAAACAATTCCTAGGGCAGCGAGATCTAAATGGCAGGCAGCAAAAATGGTTAAGTAAATTACAGTCATATGATTTTGATATCACCTATTTCAAAGGGACACAAAAAGTTGTAGCAGATGCATTGTCACGCAGACCCCATTTGACCATGATGACAGATATATCTGAGTATTGGAGACACTTGATCCTTGTTGAGTATGCAAAGGATACATGGGCATCAGGATTTATAGATGGAGCCGTACAGGACAGTGACTATACCCTTGTGAATGAGCTTATCATTTACAAAGGGCGCATTTATTTGGTTATGGGATCAGAGATGAGGAGGATGGTGTTGAGGGTTTATCATGATTCACCTATGGTAGGACATCCTGGTTTTTATAAAACTTACCAGCAGATTCGTGAGTGTTTTTCTTGGAAAGGGCTCAAAGCTGAGGTGTTACAGTATGTTAGAGAGTGTCTTACTTGTCAGCAGAATAAACAAGAACACTCTTACACAGCTAGTTTACTACAGTTGCTTCTAATTCCTGAAAGGAAGTGGGAGTGTTTGTCCATGGACTTCATCACAGGACTGTCGAGAGCCCAGGGCAGAGACTGTATATATGTTGTTGTTGATTGGCTTACGAAGTTTGCCCACTTCTTTCTGATTGCGGCTACATACACCGCTACGCAGGTAGCTGAGTTGTTCTTCTATGAGGTATTCAGGTTGCATGGCTTACCTCAGAGCATAGTCAGTGACAGGGACAGCAGGTTTATGAGTCACTTCTGGCAAGAGTTATTCAGATTATATGAGACAGAACTCACTCCGAGTACTAGCTACCATCCCCAGACAGATGGGCAGACTGAGATAGTCAACAAACAGGTGGAGGGGTACCTCCGGAACTACATAGCAAGGCAGCAAAAGGCTTGGGTTAAGTGGATTTATTTATGTGAGTATTGCTACAATTCCACTTATCACATGTTTATCCAGATGTCACCTTTCATGGCATTATATGGATATGAGGCACCAAATTTCATGGATCTGTTGTTGACTGATAGTAGAGTACCTAGTGTTGGAGATTTGTTACAGGTGAGCCAGGACAATGTAAAGGCATTTAAGGAAAATATCACTAAGGCACAAAATCAACATAAGTAGTATGTAGATCATAAGAGGACTAAGCGGACTTTTGAGGTAGAGGATATGGTCTATTTGATGCTACAGCCTTACCGCCAGTCCACTCTCAAAAAGAGTGGTGTCGAAAAACTTAAGCCACTATACTATGGACCCTTCAAGGTGATCAGGAGAGTTGGTGAGGTGGCTTATGAGTTAGATTTGTCGGCAGAGAGAAGAGTCCATAATGTTTTTCATGTGTCACGTCTCAAAAAGGGGTTAGGACACCAGATTGTTCCTTCTACAGTACTTCCACCCTTGGATGATGAGGGAAAGTTGGTTTTAGTGCCAGAGGCTATCATTGAATTTAGGGAGAGGAATTTGAGGCGTACTATTAGGGAGTATTTGGTGAAATGGAAGGACATGCTTGTTGAAGATGCTACATGGGAGAGCGGGGAGATTTTACAGCATCCAGAGTTGAGATTGCTTGAGGACAAGCAATTTCACGAAGGGCGGACTGTGATGTCCCTTTCTAGCTAGAGACATCATTCTAGCTGTTGGTTAGCCTATCATTGGACCCTCGTAGGCTAATAGAGATGGCTAGGGGGTCAACTTGAGCACAAGAGAGTTTGGTTGTCCGGTGATTCGACGTCTGTAGAGCTCAGTGCATTTGATTTGGGTTAGAAAGATGATTTAGACTTCATTTTGTTGAGTTTGCTATTTTTAGCAAGTTTATTTGATCACATGGGAAATGGTTACTACGACTCCTGTTTCAAACGGCATGGCCAGATTCGCAGTTTCGAGTGAGTTAATGCATTTTCAGTGGATCTAGCATTAATTAATGATTAATGATTTAATATTAAAGTTTAAATTAACTTTATATTAAATCACTTAAGTGAAGGGTCAATTTCTCGTCGAATGGGGCCAAATGAATATTTTAATTGGGGAGATTTATTAATGGAGTTTCCCAAGTCAAAATCATTAATTTTATTTAATGATTATTTTTTCAATGAATTTAAGGAAATAAATCCTAGCTTTCCTAGGAATTGTGATTTAGGGTTTTGGAGCTTATTTATACTTGCATTGGAAAAAAAGAGGGCATCCATTGTTATTACTATTTGATTATCGATTTGTCTTGAGCTCTGAGAAGGGTTTCAACTTCTAGCATTAGAGAATGTAGTTCTTTTGTGTATCTCCATTTGAGCTGGTGAAATATCCAGTGAATTTGGATTATCAGACGGTTTCATTCAGAGACTTTGTTTGTGCTTCATCAGTATTGGTTTCCAGCAATTGAGAGGGAAGAAGATAGTATCAGCATTTTAGAATAAGGAGGAATAAGTGCAGCGATTGACCATCATTATAGTTTGCAGCCACAAATGAGAATTTGCAGCCAATCCCAAATTGGCGCAAATCCCAAGAAGCAGTGATTTGGCAAGAAAAAAATCAAATAAAATTCACGAGGGTCAGATTGATGGTTTGAGGGATTGAAAGCGCAGTTGCATCCAATGTTTGAGCATACTAATTTATATCGGCATTCTGCCAATAAAAATCAGGTTCTTTATGGTTGTAAAATTGCTTCTTACTAGTACTTTCATTAAAAATAAGCATTCATTGTATTTGACAATTTACAGCAAATTCAATTCAAAATTGCAGCAGTCTTTCAATTTGTTTCAGAATTTCAGATTATGGTATATTTGCTTTTTGTTCTAAAACTCTTGAAAATCCCCCAAAAAATTAGAAACTTTCAAAACAAATATTGGGACAAATACAGTTTAGCAGTTAGAGCCTATGAAGGGTTCTTACAGAAAGAGCTATACGAGGGTGTGAGATTTGGGTACGTGGCTATGATATTGATGAGGAAGCAAAAAAGGAAAGGAAGGAGGAACATGTCAAGGAACAAGTGGTGAAGGGAGAAGCACCTGATGAGAACTAGAAAGAAGAGATTGGTCTACAAGAGTATGAGAAGGCATTGCGTCCCTATCTCAAAATGGTGATCAAAGGGGACGATATGTTCATTGTAGAGCGATCCTAGCACAACGAAGAGCTCATCAAGTTTTGTATTGAGCAAGCCAAGGAGCCTCCTCCACTACCAACCTCTAACTCACTTTGGAAGGTCATCCCAAACTTGGCAAGCCCACCTAAAATTTGTAGCAATGATTTGGTACCAACAGCACGGAGATCGGTTTGTCGATGGGAGATATAAAGGTAATGCACCCACACCCTTGGTAGATAAAATATTTGACTTGGAATATATGGGCACATGCTACAATAATGATTGCTATAAAAGTCACTAGGAACATGTTGGTGGAGCAATGCTTCCGAAATTAAGGTGAGATCTGTTGATGTGAGTTTTGTTCCACTGCAACATACAAAATCAAACACTCAATATTTCAATGGATATCAACTCTTGCACTTCTTAAGATTTAGCTTCACAATGTGCAATGAAAATATTGTTTTTGATTTCCCAACTCTTCTCTTCAATTCAAACTTATACATGCTAACTTCAACTACTTTACTCCTAACTATGAATGGAAGGAAAAATAGATGAACTTGGAGTCTACTAGGTGCGGTTTTGTTAGCGACTTCCACCCACCTAGTGCAAGCTTCTAACGAATACTCAAATGGTTTTCACATCAATATCTCATCTTTAATCCCATCAAATGGATGCAAGGTAAAGATTGAATATCGATTAAAGTTAAGTATTTTCATCGGCTCACCACACAAGGCACACTTACAATCAGCAAGAGGCTAGTGGCCCGGATTTGTTGAGTTAATCAAGTAAACATCCACAATTACTTTCATTCAGTTAAACTACTTCAACATGAAAAGAAATCTACTCCAAGTGAAAGATTAAGGAAACCATGCAACACTTCAAAGCAACATTAAGTAATCCACCATGAAAACCAACAATGAATTATCAATCACTTTGATAGCATTATAGCAACAATTTGATCAAGTCTCTCTCTTAGCTAGTCTAATCTAATAGTTCTCTAGCTTCTAACTCCACTACTCTTCTACTCACTATCTAACTATTACAAATGAGAAGGCCTTGGCCTTTTATAGATGCTCCATTACATTGAAGGGCCAAGATCAAGGGCAAAGATTGATCCCCACAAACCCTAATTAGGGTTGTCAAATTTACAACCAATTACATGAGGGCACCAATTCATGGGCCAATACGAAAATTACAATGATTTTTCCAACCAATGAGAAAATAGGACACTTGCCATGATTTGATTGACTGAGCTCAAAATTGGAATTTTCTGATTGGAGAGGACATTTAGGCACCATCTCATTATCCTTATCCTGTAGATCTCCTTAGAATCATGTGCTTTGGATCCTGGCTTGTTTGATATATCTGTTAAAAATTAAAACAGCAAATATTTCTTGCTTGATTGTTAGAAAGTAACTCTTCATGAAGAAAATCTTGACACTCAACCTTTCTAACTTTGATTAACTCTTTTGAAACTATCCATCTCTTTGAGGATGATTGTGATGGAAAATTCCCCAATTGCTCTATCTTTCATCTTTCTTTATCTTCTTGAATTTCTCAAGGCCTTGACTTAAATTGGCATCTTGAACCAATGAGCTTGATCTTTATCTTCAAATCTGTCAATGATGTCCTCATGTAGCTTGGATCTTTCTTACTTTCTTGAATTTCACCTTGATTTGGATTTTCTTTTCATAATCTGATTTGAATTTCCCTCACTTGCAACCCTCGAGCGCGATCCTAAAGTCTTGAGCATTTGCTTGTTCTCTCCGTCATTTTCCTACCCTCCTAGCTTGTCCTTGAACAATCCACCTACCAAAATAAAAGAGGAAAAGCACTAAGACCACGAAGTGATAAGATAAGAGAAATCTGAAAGCTTCAATAAAATTAACATCAAATCAAAGAGGCAAGAATGACTTTTCCCTAGCTCAAGACCAACTTTTCTTACTTCTTGCAACTTTGAAAATGAAGTTTTGTTAAAAATCTGGAAATACAAAAGAATTTTGTAATATAGTGTAGCCAGATTTTACTCTCCCAACCTTTAAATCTCAGATTTTGAGAGAAATCTGCCTTAAAAACTCAGAATTTCGCTCCCCCAACTTGAAGTTACTCCATGAAACTATGCTTTGTAGGAGGGAAGAATTTGCATGGCAATTTATGAAAAAAAACCGTCTCCAATTCAATGAGATTTTGTTGCTTCTCTAGGAGGTAGTTCGATGTTTAGCAGAGGGGAAATTCGGTTTGATATGATGTGAAAATGAATTGAAATGGCCTCCCCTTTATAGGTAATTCGAAATTAGAGGCACGAATTCCCATGGAGCCGACATGCACTTGTACTAAAAGAAAGAAAAATGTTTGAGTTTAATGTACTACCTTAGGCAGACTTGGCCATGGAGGAAATTTGAGAGTTGAAGACCGAGAATGTATGCCTTTGGCGGGAAAGGTTTATGGGCGGGATTCCTCCTAGAAGAGGAATTCCACCATGACTTCATGGTCTAATTCCCTCTTTTTGTCCTCCATTTAACTCTATGTTCATCGATTGGGGGGGGGGGGGGCATTTCGTTAGTGCTCATGTTGGGCGTGATTCCCTTGAATTGGGGAAATCGCAAGTCGGGATTCCTTAATCTTTGGGAATTTCGACCAGGTCAAATGGCCGCTATCTTCGTTTGAAACCAAGTCACTTATCTCAATCGCACTCTCCTCTGCTAGGCGGCATTCAACATGGATGAGGAGATTATTGGTCGGGATTCTTCAGGGAAGAGGAATTCCGACCACACTCTGCATCGCTGAGCGTCCTTGAAAATCTTGATGCTCAAATTTACTCCCCTCCAATCGATTGACTTGGTCATTTTCTACCTTCGATCATCAATCGAACCCCTTCAACTTGTTGGTCATTCAATTCCCGGTCAGATTTTGATGTTTGGATGAGGTGGAGTTCAAATGGCGGGATTCCTCGTGGAAGAGGAATACTGATCAGCATCATATGCTTCGTCTTTCACCTCTATCAATTCGCTTTCTCCTTCCTTCTTTATCCGATTTCACTTACTTAGCATCTCGGTTGTCTATAGGAGGCATGACCATCTCCCCCGCCAATGTTTTCAATTCCTTATCGCATGGCATTGGATTAATTATAAGGCAGGATTCTTTAGATAAGAGGAAACTCGACCACCTTGCTTGCACATGGCCTTCGTTTGGCCAAACGGGCTCCCAACTTAAGTCATTCCTCTCGTCCATCTTGTCTCTCATTCATCGATCTCAACTCCCTTTTTCTTAGGCACTCCATTCCAATCTGGTTTCGATCTTTTAAGGAGTTCAATGGTGGGATTCCTCAAAAGAGAGGAATCCCGACCAGCATCTAATAGCCTTCTCCTCATTTGCTTCAAATTTCATGCTAGGTCCTCCACCGTTTAACTTGTCACTTCCTTCATCTATCTTGTTGCTCAATTCGCTCCCTGTCACTTATCAATTTCAGCTCATTTGGTTGCCATGAAGCTTTGGGCAGAGATTCATAGTATAGAGGAAAAGATAGGTTGGGATTCCTCAAGTTTGAGGAATTCCGACCAAACTCCTCTCTCGCTCATCTTTTACTTGCATTCATTCTTGCTCATTTCTTTAAGCCTCTAACTCACCCAAACAAAGCCCCAGCAGTGAAGTTCAGATAGGCGGACACCATTTAATGGGGCAATGGTGTGGGGCCTTACAACAAGATCCTAGGAGGAGCCAAGAGGAATAAAAAGAAAAATGTAGGATGAAGGCAACGAAGGAAGTAAAACGCAAAAAAGCGTCGAGGAGTTAAGTAAAAAATTAAAAATTGTAGAAAAATTTTAAAATATCAAAAGAAAAGTATTATCTGAAAAGGATGGAAACTAGAAAAATAAAACTTTAAAATTCCAAAACAAGGAAAATAAAAGGGAAAAGGTGTTTTATTAAAAAGTTGGAGATGGGGAATATTATTAAAGGTCAAGAAAAGTATTAATAAATTAGAAATGGGGAGTCATTTTAAAAGTATAAAGTTAAAATCAAAAATAAAAACCCCATGCAATGTTATAAAAGGTAATGAGCACATAGCATGACTTACTTAGAAAATTCAAGCCAGTCGACATATTGCTACTATATGGACTTATCCCTCCAGTGCAAAAAGCTTGGCCCCTTGCATTACCGTACAAAGGAAGTTCCCTTGGTTCATTGCCATCATACGAGAGTTCTTATTTAGTGCTGCCCTTATTGTACGGAAGCCCTTGCGTATTCCTACCATAGTTGTACGAAATTTTTCTGGTATGTCTCAAATTTTGGTGAATTAATTATTTTAAAGTTGTCCAAATAAAATTAATAATAAAAGGATGACTTTAATTTTAATTAATATAATTAAAAGTGACTAAAATAAATATACATTGTAAAGTCACTTTATTTTTTAAAAAAATCCAACTTGCTCAAGAAGCGACTCCATGAGAGAAATTATGGAAGGTTCAGCAGATTGTTTATAAAAGAGCATTTGCAATTTATTTTGATGTGTTCAGGTTTTATTAAAAAATTTATGAAATTGCTTGATGCTTCGGCATTAGCTAAGACGTCTGGAGACATAAACCTTCAGGAATTTGACAGATGAGCTAAATGGAAACTTAGTTCTTCAATAAGATAGATTCGCGACGGAGTCTTCATCTGGGCTTAAATTGTGAATTCTTCTTCCGAAGACAAATCTACGAGGTTTGAAAGCTCGTCGCAAAAATAAGACATGTAACAATTTTATATAGGCAAATAAGATTTCAAGCTTCTTCCAGAAATAAAGAACCTTGATTGGGCAACCAGATTATAATATGTTGAATATTTTATTTATTGTGCGAAGTATATTATAAAAATTGGCGCTCATTGACTTTAATTGTGGCTTGATAAATATTTGTCATGAATGAATTAAGGAGTTTGGCATTTGAGAGTGGGCCCTATTGAGATGTCTAGTATGTTAAGTATTTTATTTAGATTGTCGTGAATACAAGGGAAGTTGTATTTGTGGAGGAGCTCTAAAGTTCGATTAAATAAATATACCTGCAAACATTGGGTACTACCATCAGCCAATACTAAGCGATGACTTTGGGAAAATATTAGAGTCTGGAAGGTAATAATCTTGTTTGCGGCATGAAATGAGATATTGACTAGGCAATATTCCCCAATGTATTTGAGAAAGGTTTATATTTATGATATACTGGTGTTTGAATTATAATTTCAAGTGGGCCACGATTTATTGTATTCTGAAAGCTTTTGAGTGTTTTATGGCATCGTGGGCCTTGATTAATATTTGGTGCGCAGATTATAGAAATCGCAAATAATATTTGCTAAAGAATTATTCAGCATTTGTCGTAGCTAATTTTGAAAGCCAAATATTATTGCCGTGAAATATTTCATACTCAATCCTTAATATTTGTGAGTCGCCTGCAAAATCATTGCCCAAACAAACAATTATGTTTGCCGTGAGTGCCTAGACGGAGCAAAGTAGGAAGGTTCGAGCTATAATTGTTTGTACGTGAGCTGGCTCTTTCTCCTGTGCATGATTGTATGTTGGACAACATACAGACTTCCTGGTAAAGTCTCAAGCAACGGGCATGATATCTAATGTTAGAAAACCATATTTCCCGTGTGTGAGCTCTGGTTCTCAGAACAATACTGAGAAACAGTTATCAAAAGCAGAAGCATTGGTGACTGAAATATTGTACGGAATACCAAACCCAGAGGGATTAGCTATAGCAGTTACCAGGTAAATATAGATGTTCGTAATCTTTGTATCATAACTCTCTGTATTTCTATTAAATTGCAAACAACTTGGAAGAGGTGTCTGTCCATGGTTGAATATTGGACAGGTGTCAAATGTTTCACAAATTGCCATTTCAATCAGTGAAAATTTCTGAACGCTATTGTCTACGCAAGTGTTTGTTCAAATGTTTGGTTATCAACTTGTGATCTTTGATGACTCTTGAGTTCAAAGTTCAAACTAGTAAGGGTATATTACAGTGGATTCACAGACTGTATTTGTCATCATAAATATAAGACAGTTATCTTCAGATGTTATTGCTGCCATTACTTCTCTGATATTTAGCTGTGAATACATCAGGCCAACTGAAGCAATGAACAGAATTATACAATCTGAAACTATTCAACACCGATAAAACATAACAGTTTATCATTGTGGTTGAAATTCATGGTCAGATTGGGCAAGGGGTTCTTACATTTTCATCTCTTATTGTCGTACAGAAGATTGTTTCTTTGTCGTACAGAAGATTGTTTCTGTACAGAATTGTGCCATACGGAAGAGTTCACTATCAACTACCATACAGAACAATTTTTGCTACCACTGTACGAGTTTATGTTGTTGTCATATGACATATGACTAGCGTCAACATGCAGAAGTCGTGGGCCGTATAGAGGGTTGTTGTACGAGTGCCTTGGCCCGTATGAGAGTTTGCAGTACAGAGATTTGTTGTTGTATGGGTGTTTGCTATGAACGTACAGAGAATTGCTTTCTTATGGGGCTTGGTCTGTCATACAGACAAGTTGTCAAGCCTCTGTCATACAGACAAGTAATTGGCTTTCTTTTGTTCATCCTCATACAATAGGCAAACTAAATCCTTTTGTCGTACGGCAAGTGTGTAATCAAGAAGCAATTACAAAAAGTCAAGTTGGTGTTATTAATTACTAAACGGCAGATCGTGAAGATCTGTTTAGGCAATCCAGGACAAGCAAGAAGCGGTTACAATAACCATCAACATATACATTAAAAGCTTCACTGTGCACCACCTGCAAGAATGGCAACAGGCAGCAGTTCAAAATTAAAGAAGGCACAACCTCGTGTGCAATAGGCAGATTGGAGAATTATAGTGGACACTCTCATCTGGGAGGGTTTGACTATCATAGACCACCGTACAAGGTGGCGGGAGACAGATGAAAACAATGAAATGAAGAAGGTTGTGATGTCCCCATTTTTTAATAAGGTTTAATAATAAATAATAATTAAACAAAAAGATTTTCTAAATAAATAATAATATTAAAATAGATAATAAATAAATAATTATATCAAATATATAATCTAATCTAACAAGAAAACATAATCTAATAATATTTAATAAATACATTAATCAATATACATTTTTTTCAGTATTAATAATTAATAATTTAATATAAATCAATGATGTAAATAAATAATTATATCAAATATATAATATAATAAATTTCAAATAAATAATATAACATATCACTACCGGGAGGTTCTTCCAAAAGGCGCGACCTTTAGGAGGAAAAGTATAAAGGGAACTAAGAAAATCAAAACCATAAAAAAAGAGGGGCTGCTGTAACATGGAGCACAGATCCTTATAGTCCAACTAATCAAAGATGAACATTAGCGGTAAATATAATCTGGAGATTTATTAGCACTCCCTTATTTCAAAAAAAGTATTATAATTAATATTTGGACCATCTACGTGGAACGTTTAAAGTATAGACTGCTGCAAATTTTATAGTAGTGCAAATTATGATAAACGTACACTCAGCTGTCATGCATGGTGAATAGAGAAGGGCTATGTTGCAAATATGACTCAGAAAACATTTACATTGTTTTATGACTAAACTCAGATTGCATTGAGAGATTCAATAATGATATTTCATGACATTTTTAAAAAGGTAACTGCTACAGTATTTCCATTCAATAAAGAAAACAATGAAGACGACTGCTGTTAAATAACAGAAAAACAGGGAAAATGAATTCAAACAAATCTGATCTCAAGCATTGATCATAGGAAATACTGCAACAAAAAATAGTCTGCTTTTCATTTCAGAATTTGCTTGCAATCCAAAACCCCTGTCCTTTCAACAGCGATATTAGACACCAACAGAAAGCACAATTCTGGATTATTCTAGATCTTCCAGAAAGCCAACAAATAACGTAATCATCAACAAATTGTACTTTAGTGCATCACAAATCTGTACCATCAACAGGAACTACTCAAGCAGCTTTAAACTCACGCCAAGGGGGCTCTATATCCATGACAAGGTCTCATTCATACTGCTGGAAAACTCAGAAATCAATTAAATATCATCTTATGCTGTCCTCAGCAGAAATTACCTTCATAATGGAGAGGATAAATAAAACACGAGACCCACCACACAACCTACTGGAGTGCTCCAATGGAAATTGGAACGATATACTTATGTTTGTGGAAGTGTGCTATCCAAAGAAAACACAAACAAATTTTCTGAGTTGAAATCCTCTTTTGTTTACTTTTAAACCTGCAATTTATATTCTCTAAGTAAATAGTCCCATAATCTTAGGAGATTACAAGAGGGTACATTACAAAGGTTCGCGAACATGCAAAAGTAGATAGAACCATACAAAGGCCAGTCTTTAATGTCAGAGAATTTGAGCAAGTATTGAAGGCGATGGTCATGTGTTATGACAGACACTCGCACAAGACTATCATCCCCTACCGTGGCTGCCACCCCATTACCATATCATTTTGGCCAAGGAAGCTTACACAAGTGTTCGCAATACCCTCTAGAGGAGTGAATCTGACCAAGTCAACAAGGAAGATGCCGGCAGAGCAGAAGAGGAACCTCTTGAAGGTGGTATGTAGTGATGATCTCACACCCAAAGAGTTGGACAGTGTTGGCATAACAGTAGCAGTAGGAGTGTGAAGAAAATCCTGTTGGCTACACCGGAATGGTAGTGCATAATGGTGTAATAAAGAGCTGCCTCACAGGCACTAGTGGAGCGTCTAATATAGCAATCTGGCGAATAAATCTCATGCTAGGGATAAACACTGGGAGAGTATACAATTGGGTATTAGTACTCTCTCATAGAATCCAAGAGTTCCTCACCTTGCATCACAAATGCTTCTACATATTACAACATGCCATCAGCCTCTTCCTCAAAGAAGTGCAGTTCCAGGTAACATCACATGTGTGGGGTAATTACCAACCACTAAGTCGGGTGGACTCGTCCACACCTGCCATCTTTTACTAGACACACTTGGATATCGACGTAAACAATCAGACAATGATTAAGGAGCTGACATCCTCCGGGTCGGAATCTAAAGATGGAGAATGGGGTATAGATGAAGGAAAGGCATGGAACCCAACGATGAAGGGGTGCTCGAACTAGAAGACTGTTCTGAGGATGAGACAAGTTCCCTGAATGGACTATTTCGTTGGCAAATGGAGGACTATGGGGTATTCCTGTCAACATGTGATTTTGTTGAAGCCACAACTCTCTATGAGGAGCAGCCAATGAAAGTGTGTAAAGTCATGGACAATACATCTAACAATACCATGGAGCGTATAAGAAATTGTAAAGGGAAATCCACTTCGTCGAAAATTCAAACGAAAAGAGGGGAATCAAAGGGATGGAAAATGGAAAGCAAAAATAATGAAGACCAGGAAGAGATCATTGCTTAATCCACAACTCTCTATGAGGAGCAGCCAATGAAAGTGTGTAAAGTCATGGACAATACATCTAACAATACCATGGAGCGTATAAGAAATTGTGAAGGGAAATCCACTTCATCGGAAATTCAAACGAAAAGAGGGGAATCAAAGGGATGGAAAATGGAAAGCAAAAATAATGAAGAACAAGAAGAGACCATTGCTTAATTCACACTCTCGGGACGGAATTTTTTTCTTGGCAGAAGTAGTGGAAGCCAACTTTGACAACAAGGGCAAGAGAAGTTTAAACATTGACCTCCGCACGAAGCAAAATCCTCTTTGCACGAGTCGAGAAGTAGCGCCATCGTTGCATTGTACATGTAAAACCACTTTGTTCTTACATCAAATACTTTATATGATCTTTGCAAACTCTCGTATAGCATGTAGACCTATTGTCACCGTACCGGCCCTACAACTCCCATATGTGGTAGAGCTTGGTTTGTACAGTAGCACTCACAATCACTAGCCAACTAGTGTATGGCATATAGACTTAAACAGACATTCACAGACACAATGTGGTGTACAGACTTCCGATGTATGGACCCATGCAATACGACATCCTCAAACCAACGTACGGATCCCAAAGTTCCCCATACACTTTCTACCAACTCTATGTGGTGTACAGCGCTATTGTTTCATGCACCGTATGGCATTACTTGTACAACATTTTGTAGTTTAGTTTTTGGGGCGGTAAGTACTATCCCCGTACGACACCTCCATACTAACTTCTCTCATATGACACCTTGACCAACCCGTAAGGAAAATTGGATACACGGCACATTTGACGATTTCTACACCTCGTACGACACCCAATGCATTGTCCCATATGGCATCATGGTTCTTCCTCTTGGTGACATACTTTACGTTTCGTATGGCAGCTCCAGCACATCATACAACATTTCCAATGCACCATCATACGGTCACTCTCATCCTCTGCCATACACATGTTGTATGTACTATGAACCTATCTCTACAATTGTTCATTATTGTCATCGCCATACGGACCTATCTCCACAGTTGTTTGTCATACGGGCTATCCTTCCAAGTGTGTGTCCTTGTCAACACCATACATGATATAGGATACCTTTCCAGCCATACGTCATTCTTTGTCTCATTGTGTTGAAAACCGTACAGTCACTTCAATACCACTATTTCATACAGCAGAAACAATTCATTGAGTTCTAGTACTTCAATCGACAAATAAGAGATTGGGCACAGTTGACAATTGCATTTTCGAGCTTTAACAATACTATTTTTGACATCTTAAAAAATCAACAAAATGATGTGCGCCATGGAGTTTTGTATGGTTTTGAAGGGAGTGGCCCCAGACGCCCACAAGGGGTGCTGCCCCTTGACCCCATTGGGGGGCGTTGCCCCCAAACCCCTGTTTGATTTTTGAAGTAGACTAGAATGTTGAGTTTGCACAATACAAGTCATTGTCTGCACTGTTGCCATTAGTCTTCTCAAATATTACTTGATGTATACTTGTCATCTGGAAGATAACTTTTTCTTTTGAGGGGGATGATGTAGTCGACATACAATACCTATTGTTATGCTTGATAATATTGGCTATCTGTCAATGTATCAATTGTTTGTAATGAGATGGTTGTCACTCTCAAATGGTTGTAAGTGTCACTTGCTTGACAGTTGTGTTCCTCTTGGAAACCGTTGGGTCCATTAAATATGATGTGTATCGCCAAGGAAGGGAGGATGGTGTAGTCAGATGAATTGTAATCATTGGCCGACCATCTCTAGTCTTCTTCTTTGTAATGAATTCATCAACGAATAAAGATATATTTTACTCCTGTATCTGTTATGCACTACCATCTTTATTATTTCATGTTTGTAATTTACCAGGTATAGCAATAAACAATCTGTCTGGTTTTACCATTTTTCATGTGCCTCAATTGCCATATAACTACTCCGTCAGTCTTTAATACAAATTCACCCAGACTTTATTCTCCACCATTGCTTGAGTGACCAAACTTTATCCCAACTCAACCTATAGAATTCGAAGCCCAAAATATCTCAAAACAGGGCTGTTGAGATATCCCCAAGTATTATCACACTCTCTTTAACAGAAAATTGTAGTAAGCATGCTGTCTGTTGGCATAATTTTAGAGATTCTTCCACCCTCTGTTGCTTTACCAGTCGTTATTTAATATTTTTCTGACTTGCATTACTTGTTTGAATTTCAGCTATTGAGTCACTAGTCTAACCCCAAATTTATTTTAGTGACTTCTCTCCTTCAGGCTACCGCCACTTGCTTGGTTTTTTTGCACTTGAACTCCAGAAAAGATAGAAAATAAAAGCTAAGTCACTGTCCTGATACTAATTAGGATTTCAGGTTTGCCAGTTCAGTTCATCAATTTAGACAAAAGAAATTTAGGGTTGGATTTTTTGCATTCAATCCTGATACTGGTTTAGGTGTTTGGTTGCAGATTTAGACAATAAAGATTTGGCATTGAGTTCATTTCAGGTTCATTAGCGGGTCAGCACCAAGAATCCACAACACAGTGTACAAGTAACGTTTCTACAAGCTAAAATTACTTTATGAATCTCAATTCTATTGCCAATTTCTATATTTTTAGGAGTATAGTAACATAAATATGTGCCAAACTCGGTGTCTTTTCCTAGAGCTGCAATTAAGATTCATATCTTTATATTCTCCCTTATGTTACTGTAAAAAAGGTGAAATGCAAAAATTCTAATGCAGAAGGGAAAGGAACCTGATGTTTGAGGTTGATGTGAAAGATTCTTTTCCTCAAGCATTAACTTAGAGTTTGCTGAAGCATTTGAACCTGCATTAATCCACCTATACTGCAAAAAAATATCCCAAGCTTATTAATACATTAATTTAATTTGTAATACTGGATTTTCATATTGAGATCAAAGATTACAAAAGGATCGTATATGCCCATAACATACACAATCAAATTGCAACAAAAAATACTCTACCTCAGTTCATCACCAATGGCAATTCTAACATCATTGTTATAATACTTTTTTACTAATTGCAATGTGTTATAAAATAAAAACTATAATTATTGAACGCATAAAACTAGTTCTGTAACAAACTATAGGTAAAATATACCATAGAATATATAGAGCTTGGAACAGACAATCTCTAGAGTGAAGTTTGAGAACTTCACATATGAACTCTTTGTAACAAACAATGAATGGAGTTGGATATTCAAGAAGGTTAACAAAAAAGAAATAACGAGTATCATATCTTATTAAAATAATACATCTGCATCCAAAAAAATTGTACTTTCACAACTATATGTGGATTTCA
This sequence comes from Thuja plicata, assembly GCA_018584345.1. Lineage (NCBI taxonomy): Eukaryota > Viridiplantae > Streptophyta > Pinopsida > Cupressales > Cupressaceae > Thuja > Thuja plicata. Next base: position 8,665,472 of record MU226068.1, on the reverse strand, counting down.
ATAGTTATACCAAATTTTATTATACGTGTTTACAGTGTAATGGAGGCATATTATAGAGTTGCGTAAATCTGATTGGATTCTGATCTTTAATGGGCTTCTGTGATTCCATGCTTTCTGACTTCCTGTGGTTTGCATAATGGTTAGGCAAGTTTTATTAATTGTGTGCTTGCTAGCATGTCTCTACTTCCTCTATTTCGTCCATCCACATTGGATTGAAATGATGACAACATACATCCAAATTAGGGTGCAACTCAATTAAATTGATTCTTTCACAACTATATGTGGATTTCAATAGTTATACCAAATTTTATTATACGTGTTTACAGTGTAATGGAGGCATATTATAGAGTTGTGTAAATCTGATTGGCTTCTGATCTTTAATGGGCTTCTTTGATTCCATGCTTTCTGACTTCCTGTGGCTTGCATAATGGTTAGGCAAATTTTATTAATTGTGTGCTTGCTAGCATGTCTCTACTTCCTCTATTTCGTCCACATTGGATTGAAATGATGACAACATACATCCAAATTAGGGTGCAACTCAATTAATTTGATTCTTTTGTCAAGAATATGAATCAGTCATGGAGATAGATGATCTTTGGCAGGCCTGATTGCTGAATTGGCTATACACAACCACAATTTGTAGATCTTTAACAAAGAATTTAGGGCCTATTTTTGATGTGTTTCTTGATTTTTATTCTATTCTATAAAAATGGATGATTTTTACACGAGTTCAAGCAATGTCCCCCGTTCTATATTGCCCTTTCAAATTGATTTTCTCTACAATACTTTGAACTTGGTTTATGAAACGACAGATCAGAAGCTCCAATAAAATGAATATGATTCAATTAGAGTGCTGCTTCAGGAACAGAGATGTTACAGAATTTATATTGACCTGAAAGTTCTGACCTTGGCAGTAATGGATACTTCGAAGTATATTTGGCATTCTTCAGGGAGGAGTTGATGTCAATAATCTTCCTGTTGTTGACTCAACTTGATATTGCGCCATTATAGGGTATCAAGGTTAAGTTCGACGCTTGAAATCAAATAAGAATATCATCGTTTGCAACCTTCCAGTCGACTATCACAGAGTTCATACAAGTATCGATCCCAAATATGAGATATGAACCTCTGGTCTTCCATAGTAGGGTTGGAAGTTTCAACTATTACCATAATCAGATTGAATGGGTACACCATAAATATTGCATGAGTTGCTTGTATTTAATAATGCTGTTGATGGAATGTTTTTGAAAATGGCCTGAAATCTCTGCAGTAGAGTGTATTTATTGAATCTGTGATAGCCATATCCCACTGTCGCTGATATGCCCTGACAGCTTCAATTGATCAATGTTTGAGACTGGAGGACCCGAAGATGCGTAAATCTCCCTCTGAGTGCTTCAACCAAATCCACAAGTAATACCAGTGACACCAATGTCCAAAGAATGGCTCTGCCTCACTTCCGAGGGATTCTGCGAAAAAGTCACCTTGGCATTGAGAGTCACCAAGGTGGGCAATCGATAACTCTCACTTAAGTGATATCAGAATGCTCCTGTCTAAGATATGCTTCTTCTCCTAGTGGGTGTTTTTGATACTCCTTCACTAGTCCACAAGCTCCGATATCCTCAGAATTTGTGTCAATGTTATCAATCTGTTCGAACATTGGAGGTAACGAATGGCAATTCACACTTAATAATGTATGACGGTAATTACTAGTTGATTACCGTCGTGATGGTATATGGATGCCATAAGGAACGAATGCATTGATTAAACTCTTGTAATTCATTCCACCCGAATTCTCCTCTTTCGATTATAATATATTCCAGACGTACCGATGGAATGTAATCCTCCAACCTTTATATCTCATATCAGCGAAGGATTGTGCCCCAAATTGACTGCATCCCTTGCTATTAGTCATTATTTGTATTTATAGCGTCTAATTTAAAATTTTATTATTCATTTATTTTCTTTTATATTTTAATATTATTACTATCATTTATTTATTTTGAATAAGTCATTTATTAAACTATATATACATATATATATATATATATATATAAGTTTTCTTATAATTTAATTTTATTAGCTTAACTACAATTTTAATCATAATTAAGTAGATTTATTATTATAATTACAATTATACTTTATTTATTATTTACTATTTATTATTCATTTATTATTTATTAAATTATTATTTATTATTTATAAAATTTAATATCTATTATTTATAATGGTTATTATTTATTATTTATACTAGTTATTATTTATTATTTATTTGGTATTTTAATTTCATTGTAATATTACTATTTATTTATTAAGTTCTTTTCCAGGGAGGGGACATCACAGTTCACCAAAAAGTGCATTCCTTAATCCTAATCTCTAATACTTAACTGAATCATTGAAATTTTTAAGGGCTTTAAGACTACACTAGAATTTTAATATAATGATAGCTATTTTTGTGTCTCCCAATCAACTGCTAGCAGTAGTACTGTTTTATAAAAAAACAAAATAATTTGTAGGAATGGTATCTGATATAAAATTATTAGCATAGCCTAATTTGGCACAAATACCATGCCAGATAATAGGATCAATAGGCAACTAATCAGTGCATATAGATAAAAATAACTGATTTAAAACTTTAAAAAAAGCATAAAGAAAAAAGTTACACAATATGTACGAGGGGAAAACCCTTTCGGATAAATAACCCCACAATAAACACCATTTATTATCTAGGAAACTTACGATAATGTTTGTATACACAGAATTATCAAGAACCTGGATTTCACAATATCTTCTTTCTGTAATGCCAAATGCATTAATATACCTCTCATGTCGTCTTTCCTATAGACTTACCAATATGTGTTTTGCATATTCACAATATAAAATGCTTTATAATTGCCGCTATTTAAAGCAATCTAAGGGGTTGGTGAATAGGGCAAAATCTATTACCATAAAACCTTTTAGTTGTACTTTTAATTAATAAATTAAGTACCTGTTTATATAGATAAATTTTATAAATTACCCCTTATTTTATAAGCATAAAATGTTATAAGTTAAGAGTCTTATAAATGTTGTTTAGGCGTACTAGCATTAAATGTAGTCCCCAAATAAACATTATGCTTTTACAAAATACTATTCAGAAACAATAAAAAATTGTATGGGTACAACAATCATAAATTTATTTGTAATTTGTTTCTGCAACTTTAATGACTCATATTTGGCACTAAATATTTACTAAATGGACCCAAGTGCCCTTCAAGCTATCTATAAACTTCCCCCACACAAAATTCAGCCCCAAGAGAAATCATCATCATGGACCTTGCCCTAAAAATTGTTGCAATGAATTGAATTGTTAACCTATGCACCGCATACTCCGTTCTACCCTTACACGTGATCATGGTTGCATCCCTACAAACCTCAGGAATATCTATCACCCTTCAAACATAAGAAACACAAGTTTCTTACTCTTCTGTAATACAAACTCGGTTTCCCTCACTCATTTCTATCAAGAACTTCGGCATAGTTTTCAATCAAGGACTTAAGAAAGCCTCAAAATTCCAACATAGATCAACCACCAAATTAATGCTTCATGTACTACAATTGATCGCCAAATGAAATTGTTGTAAGAATCCACCCCACTAGTGGTCTTTTTTCTCGTAACTTATTTTGTCTATTTATTGATGGTCAAAATGCACAATGTTTCCTTTCTCCATTTCTTCATAACATGAACTTCTACATATAATTGACTATTTTACAAGATATCTTCTAAAGGAAAAAACCTTTAAATGATAATAAAGTCTTAACACCTTGAAACAAGACAACAACCATAGATTATTCACTTGCACCAACCTCTATCTAAAAGGGTTCTTTCAAATTCAAGAGCCAAAAGCATATGAACAGGCAAATCTTATACAATATTGTTTCAAATGCTTCATCTTATACCTTGGTGTTACAAATGCCTGGTCGTATTTTGTGTAAAGGTGAAATTATAGAAGAAAAGGAACGAATTTCCTCATATATTATGCAATCCATATGAAGCTCCTATTATAATGACACTCTTAGTGTAGGGCAATTCAATATAGCTTCTACTTTTTAATGATGACCTACTCCCACTTCTTATCCTCCGACCACAGCTTAGATAACTCAATGATTCTTTGCAAATTCACATTTTATCATGTTACAACATTTATTTTTCTTTCAATGTTTGCAAGACTTATTGTACGGGTCAGATGTTATTGCAATGTAGCACTAAATATTAGAATGTTTTCGAGGTGATTTATCAAGTGTTGTACCCTTTCATTTATGTTTGATAATAACTTAATTAAATATCTTCCTCGACAGGCTATTCATTCCTTAGTCAGCAGCTGGACATCACCAATATCACTTTCGACAGAGCTTGGATTAGCTATGACAGAACCATCTTCCTTCGCTTTCTATCCTTCGTTGATCGTCTTTGTGGCGTCCAAGCTAGGAGGAAATTGTTCACACTTCCCACGAAGATTTTTCTAGATGAGAATCTCACCAAATCACAAGTAGCAAAATTAAAACATTCCTGGGATTTGGTAGTTGAGGCTAGGCACAAGGGTAAGTAGGCAGTTATCAGGAACCTTAAGACGGTTATTAGGGACACCTTCCCTCCCCGGTGGGAATACTGGTCTGTTACAGCTGCTCTATGACAACCTCATCAACAATTGGGTGTGAGGGATCTTGGAGGGGACCCCCTGCAGGTCAACTGTTGGAACAGTAATGGGATGTTGTGGTCCATGCCAAGTTTACTCCATGATGCACTGGGGTCGGTTGATCTCGTTTTCGTTACAGAGACTCATGAGAGCCTTGCTCGTCCTCTACCAAGTGTCACGGGCTTCCACTGGTTATCAGCTTTTAGGGATGAGGTCAGGTGCTCTAGAGGTGTTAGGGGGTCCGATGGGGTCACTTGCCTGGTCAACAATCAACTTCGGGAACTTACGGCGGTTGTTCTCTCGGACACCTATGCCATTTTTTTGTGGATCTGTGTGGGTCAGACGGCCCCACACCTCAGAGATATTTTCATTGTCGTGTGTTACTTTCCCCTAGATTCTTACTATGCCATACATAATGGGATTCTTACTATGCCATACATAATGGGCATGATGGTGACCCCTATACGAACTTCTTTGACAGCGTCTCTTTGTTCTCTACATTTGGTGATATTCTTATTATTGGGGACTTCAACACACGAACCAAAGATTTACAAACCCCCCTCCACAACCGGGTTGTGGACATGATGTGCATTGATGAGACAGATCCGGTTGTTTTAGGACTTCAGAGCTCCTCCGACAACATGTTGGGGCCCCTCACGCAATGCGGTCATATCCCACTGTTGATGATATGCCCTGACAGCTTCAATTGATCAATGTTTGAGACTGGAGGACCCAAAGATGCGTAAATCTCCCTCTGAGTGCTTCAACCAAATCCACAAGTAATACCTTCTCCACTTGTGCAAGTCTTCAGACCTGGTGATTATGAATGGTCTTCCTTGCTTTCCCAACTCCAGGTTCTTCATTTGATGGCCTCACTACGGGGGTACAAGCATTGTGGATTATGCCCTTTCCAGTCCTTCTTTTGTCTCCTCCATCAATCATTTCTCCATCACCCCGCTCCCCTGGCAAATCATGCTCTTCTTAGCCTCACCATCCAGTTGTCCCCTTCATCCCCCTCCACTCTCCTTCCCCCTTCCTCACTCGCCCTCCCCCCTGTATCTCCCTTTGTTTCGAAAGCGGCAACCAAGATCTTTTCACCCACCATCTCAGACAGTTGCGCCCTAATGATTCCTTCTCCACCCTCTCGTGCGCCTCTGACTTGTTTGACTACGTCTCCACTTCCATTTGGCAAGCCACTCTCCTCGTGTTCCCTCATCACACTATTTCCCTGACCCCTCTCACCAAGCGTAAGAACACTTGCCCTATGAATAAGTGGTACGATGATGACAGTAAATCCTTCCACCGCAGCTTACGCTCCGCTTTCACCCATCACCCCACTTCTCTCTCTTCGTTGAAGAAGTTCTACCACCATTTCCTCCACTACAAGAAGCACCTCTTCATTTCTTAGCGCTATGATACCCTTCGAAACTTGCTCACCGATTCCCCCAAGTCCTTTTGGCGCACCCTTTCCCTTGTCGTTCCCTCCTCCCCGCCAAGCTGGACCACGGTTCACTTATCTCCCACGCCACTCTCTATGATATCCCTAGCCAACCTCCCACTCTTGTCACCCCTCC
>MU226068.1:8646004-8659149 GCA_018584345.1 Thuja plicata | reverse complement strand
AGGAAGGGTTCCAAGAGGAACTCTTCAAGCACAGTATCATTGTTTTGGGCCCCTTCTTCCTTGATTTCTTCAACCGGGTGGTTTGCACAGGGTTCCCCTCCTCTTGGTCACAGCATATTCTCCAATTGATCCACAAGGTGGGCCCCGCCTTGTGGATCCCAATAACTACAGGACCATCATGGTCAGCCACACTTTCTCCAAACTGTATGCCACAATTCTAAACACTCTTCTCTCATGTGTTGGATGAGGATCAACGTCACATTCGAGCAAGGGGACAAGCGGGGTTCAAACCAGACTATCAGACCACGGACCAGATTTTGACTCTCAGAGCTATTGTCGAGGAGTGCCAGCGCTCCTCGAAGGTTTACTGTTGCTTTGTTGATTTCCGTAAAGCCTCTGATTCAATGCCTAGGACAGCCCTTTTCTAGAGACTTCACAACATTGGTATTTCTAAGACTGTCTTGGTGGCCATCATGAGACTCTACGAGACTGTAGTGGGTCGCATCAAGAACCCTTATGGGGTCTCCGACTTCATCAGGAGCACCATCAAGGTGAAGCAAGGATGTCCTTTGTCACCCACTTTATTTGGGATTTATATTGATGAGTTAGAGGCCTTTCTTCGTAAGCACTCCCTCCCAGGGTACGGTTGTGTTCTTCACCAGGTTATGATCTCTATATTGCTCTTTGTAGACGATGTGATCCTCCTTGCTTCCTCTCCGGAGGGTTTATAGAGACTTCTTGATGGTCTTGCTTCTTTCTGTGATTCACGGCAGTTGACAATTAACCTAGGCAAGACCAAAGTAATGGTCTTCACTAGTCTTAAGACTTCTCACCTCCACTTCTTTTTCCAGGGTGTTGAGGTGGAGATATCTTCCTCTTACACTTATCTGGTGGTCAAGTTCTTTGTACATCGTTTCAGCATGAGACCTACCCTACAATCGCGCATCAACAAAGGGTATGTTTTTTGGCCCTTCAGGAGAAACAGTGTTTCCGACACCACTTCCAAGACAACACGTCCAAGTTGACTCTTATAGATACTTTGATTAGACTGACGGTTCTCTACGGTTCAGTTATTTGGGGGTCCTCTTTACTGGAGTCGGATTAGGCCTTATGGAGCGGGTTCAAACCCTTCTTCGACACATCGTCAGATGTAGCCAGTCCACTCCTCACAGTATTGTTCTTGTCAAGTTTGGTGCCCACCCCTTCAGACTTGGTACCATTTTCGACCTTGTTTGGTTCTTGCACCGGCTCAAGGGCTTTGCCGACTCTCCAAAAGGGCGCCACAGATATTCCTACTTGGCCTTCTACTCCTCGAAGGCTATTGCAACTTCTATCTCCCCGAATCGTGCTCATTGTCGGATTGCTCAGGCCTCGGCTCATCTGGGTTCGATCGGGATTGAGATTGATCATCTTCCTCCTTTCTCGTACTCATTGGACGCCCCCATCATCTCCTCCCTTCTAGGCAGGAGCTGAATATGCACGTCTGGACAGACATTTATAGGTTGTATATCCACACTACTTGGGTTAACCCCCAGGATGGCTTTCTATGTTGAGCACTTTTTAAAGATTGAGGATGGGATTATTGTTTTCCCCACTTGCCTCTCTCGTCGTTGGTCACATTCTTTCTTTATCTCCTGTGGATCTTTTAGAGTTGGATCACATCGGCTACATATCCAAACCGACCATCAGCTAGCTAGGGAGGACAAGGTTTGCCAGCTTTGTAGTTTGGAGGTGGAGTTAGAGACGTACTTCATTTTCAGGTGTCCTATCTACTATGAGATCAAGGGGAGATTCTACTGCCTGTTCAGTGAGACTCCTCTCTCCGCCTTCTTCAAGTTCATCGACCAGTGTTGCATGGCCCTTTATCTTCAGGAAGCCTCGAGGCTGCAGGACCACTTTGTTCAGCATCAGCTCCCTTCGAGACAGCACCCCAATAAACTTATCACCTCTTTCTTCCCAGTTCTTTCTCTAACACGTGGCATCAAGCGGGTTCTTGGACCTCCCCCCCTTTGGCCTTTCCAAATTTGTGAGGTGTAGCAGGGATCCTTCTCAACAGCGGTCTTCTTCTTCCACCTCTGATGGTGTTCAAGGTCAACGTGTGGTCTCCTCTCGCCCTTTGGCTTACCCTACGGTTCAGGATTTTTTCATGGTTGTTCTGGGCCGGTAGCCTGTTGTTTCTTGCTTTTGGTTGTAGTTGTTTTCTCTTCTCGGGCGTCGTTTGGTGTCTCTTTTGTGGGTTGGCCTCTGCTTTGTTTCAACAGTCCCTTTGACCCTCTTTGTGGTCTTTCGTTGAACTCTAGGTGGTCCAACGAGTCATCTATCCTCAAAAGAGAACATCTATTATTTATGGTGACCTTATTTAATGCCTCTATAGTCAATACACATCCCTCCAAAAACCACCTTTCTTCTTTACCATCACTATAGGTGAACCACAACATGAAATTCCAAGGAGTATAACCTCTAGAGAGATTCAAGTAGAAGTCAAATCTTATACTCCACAACCTTTCTCAATGGCAAAAATCATGGCTCAATGAACAATTCCTAAAAAGATGGCAACACATCATCCAAGCTTTCCAATTTAAAGGTTGGTCACTATAGAGATACCCAATCCATCATCTTTCTTATTTTTCAACAAAAATTAATAACAGTGCTTAGCTTTTTGAATTAATTTAAAAGCTTGACTAGAGCTTACTATTGCTACTTTTGCATTGCTTATGTAACCTTTGTTGATATGTTTAATTCCATCATTGACCCACATGTATTTGATAGCATTCTTCATAAAATTGCACCTCTAATATAAAGCTTGGACTATAAAGCACTGTCAACGGTTAAAAATAATTATATCTACATCCACGTTACCTATGTATTGTGCATTAACAACAAATTGGAATTTTCACTTCTATGTTCCCTATATTTGTGGGTGAAGAACTTTGTATGTTTGAAGGTCAAGCCTCCTAACCATTTATTCTAAAATTATATTGCAATGTGAACTAAGATCTACTAGTGCACTAGGCTTGTCTCTTTTCTTGTAGTTTCAATGTGAAAAAACCATTTGTCGCTTAAATTTTCTCGTAGTCCTTAGAGTTGGAGACTATGCATCTAAGCTTATAATCTACATCAAAACTATGTTCTATTTCAATTAACCATAAAACGTTTTGAGCCCTCTTCATCCTTTATTTTTTCATAGGAGCACTTTGCATTCACGTGCCCATCTAGTTTTCAATAACTACATTTATTCTCTATATCTTTGATTTTTTTAACAATAGTATTAACATTTTACGTTTTTAACCTTCCAATCATCAAAATACTCGCCTATCTTGCTTGGGAAACCCTCCTTCACCTCTCTTTTTCTCCTTCACATAATATGCTTGGACACAACCTTGACTCAAAGTCCTTTCGATTGTAACAACCACCATCCTTTGGGTTTGGGTTTGGGTTTGAATCCCTCTGAGATATTGTGCAACCATTTCCCCCTCACTCAACATTAACTACCTCTAATACTCTCGTGTGTAATATTGCACATTTCATCCACTTGCTTGTCTATAATACATCCATTTAATTTTTTGGTCAATTTTGCATCCAATTGGTATAGTTATCCCATCATACAAAAAATTTGTGCACTATTAACCTTATGTACACTAAAATATACACTAGTTTGCTTTATCCATGAATCCAATGATTCCACACTAATTTCCCATCAAAAGTTTATATGTCTATATCTCAACTTCTACTTTAAATAAGGTCTGTTCCTTTATTCTCTTTTCTTCAAATGGCTATTTTAAGAAATCTTCATGTTACATACCTTCTTTCTCATCTCCTATGCTAAATTTTTTGACAAGAGCTTTACCCAACTCGTCCATATTCATTTGTTGTCATTTCATGCCATCTTATTATTAACCCAACCCTTACTGATTCTCTGCAAAAACTTTAATATATAAAACCTCTCATATTACCTTCCAATGCAGTCACCCATGCATTAACAACTCCATTTGGGCTTTCTATGCTCTAGTAACTCGCATACAACTATATACTCCCACAACCCACAATGATCAAACCATTTTGATACCAAAATAATTCACACTTTCAAAATTTCAAATCACAAACTTTACAAATACCTACTTGCTCCAACAAATGGCAATATTAAAGAGGCATACACGTTTGAAAGATCAGAAAATAGCATGCTGGAGATAAATGGATCAACACAAATAGCTCAAAAAATTTACATTGGAAACTTGTGAGGGAAATAACCAGCTTTAAATGCCAATTGCTTCTCTACCTTGATGCAATCAATTGAAAGAACATGTACAGAAACTACATACAACAGTTCTTCCCTTAACTGCTCTGCCAGGCCTCTGCAAACTATCAACAACTACATTCATCTAGTCTCCTCGATACAACACGGAAATCTTTCCTTCAATGCCTACATGCATGCACTCAACCTCTATTCATAGTTGCTGATAATGTTGGAGCACTCCTCTCGGGGCCTAGAAGAATTATTTGGAAACTTGAACTGCAACAGACATTGTTTTGTTCCAATTTCTCAGTTTCAACAAACAGGGGTCAAAACTGCAGGTGCATAAAGGAAGAAAGAGTCTTAGCCCTCTTGCACATATCACCGTTCTTTACAAAGGATTAACATACCATTAGGTCTAGCCTTGAAATGATTTACTCAATGTCCTTGAAATCATTGAGATGACTTATAAGTCAGTTTACATATGTATCCAATATGCCAGCCAATACTCAAGGATTCTGCATCTTACATTCGCTTCTCTGTGCATACGATCCCTCGATTCAATTGATAGAAAATCTATTGGCTCTATTCAATGCCTCTTAATATCAAATAATTTGAAAGACTTAAAACCCTCGTAAATACTTGCTATATTTGGCTTATTAAATAGAGAATCCTCCACTGACCAACCTATGATCCACCACTGACCCCGCACTGTCATCAAGTTGTTCAATATCCATTCACCATTGATTCCTGCAATCAATACTCAAAGCTAAGTGGAAATAGATTCTTCTAGCCTTTTTCTTTTAAACCCTGGGGTTTTCAACTAAATCTCATCTTTCAATTAAATTGCAGGTTTTCAAACTTCGTTGGAAATTTCAGAGCAATTGACAATTGAACAAATTCTTTATTTATCTGTAATAAGTTTAGCATGAAAAAATAAAAGCAGTTTTATTTGTATTTTTAAACTTGTTTAGGCATTTTTTAATTTGCTACGTTTTCCCATGCTTATTTCACATTTTGAGCCCCAGTAATTGAAGTCCATTTAAACTTGCACTGCAAAAAATAACTACTCTGAAACAAAAATATAACTCACAAGTAAGGTGTCATAATAACTGCCAATGATTTTCTGAATAAGACTTAGAAAAGTGAAAGTCGTTCATATTAAATATACCGGAGACATTCCAGATATCCATTTTGTCACAACAGCAAGGTCTTGACGCCATTCATGCTCACAATACCAACAATTCACAGCTCGTGCAAGATTTACTGCACCCTGACCTAGGCAAGAAGATTCAATGTCAAAATGGTCCAAATAATAAAAAGATAATGATTATTAAAAAAAAACTGGCATTCTTGGCATGATATAAAATTCCCTTGCAAACAACATACAGAACTGATTTAGAAACTAAGCATTGATTTGAGTCAAGCATCAAGTATCTATTTCTAGAGCATCAAACAGAGTTCCAATGCAAGGGCTATGAGAAAACGACAGTTTTCATACAAGTAAAACAAGCACACAAAGAAGATAAACTTATTCCTAAAGGTTTTCATTCTAATGCATTAACATCCCAATTTCTATTTTATGTAAGTTGTATCCTCAACCAATTGCATCCCCCCTTACATGGCATTGCCTTGGCTCTAGATCGGCAAAGAATAAAAGGAACATGGATTATGCAACATAATACAAGCAAGGCATGAAAGATAACAGTGCTTTTAGAATCATATACATTATATTTTATCACAGTCACCCACAACTTATGTAGATAGAATATTGACTTTCAATCTGTATAGACTAAAGAAGGCATAGAATTAATTGGGTTCCGTTACATCAATTTTTACTTGACATGTATATCATCCATTATACTGCACCAATCCAATATAGGAATCCATGATATGGATGAGGTAAATTCTATTAATTTGGGTAACAGATTAAATGTGTACGGTATTGACTCTGGTTCTAAAATTGCATTGTATAGATCAAGCCCGCCATGCCGGACTATAAATTCCATAGTTGGTTGTCAAATCTTGGCTGGAAGTGTTTAGGTCCCTATCAAATTGTTAGGTAGATTGGTATTCCATTTTCTGCATGTCCCTCTTCAAAAGAGACAAGGAATTGGATGATGGATAAAGTTAAAAGAAAAATTATAAAACGGAATGGTAATCTACTATCTTTCACTGGGACATTTGAAGTTTACCAAAAGGTATCTTATTCCTACTTCTATTCTTTATCTGGTGCCTTCTAAAAGTAATCAGCTAAACAAGCTTGTAAGGGGTTTTCTTTCATCAGATAGAAGGAAAATAAAAAAAGGCATACCATCTTAGAGAAGTAGCATATTAAGGTGTGGCATAAGATAAGATAAGATAAATTTATTAATGTCCAACAAGAAACCACAAAGGGTCAAAGGGACTGCCAAGAACAACAAGAAAATCCAGCCCGCAAAAGGGACACCAAACGGTGCCCAAGAAAGAAGCAACAACAACCGAAATAAAAACCAAAACAGCTAGAGGGATTTGAAAGGAAAGGAAAAGCCCCTCCAGATCACAGCTAAGGGTTCTGAACAACCGTGAAGAAGCTCAAGACAAAGGGATAAGCAATAGGACCAGCCAGAACCTTGGCCTGCTTCAGAATCATCCTAGAAGAGGAAGGTCATTGTTGATAGGAGCATGTCCTGGGCTTCACAGATCTGGAACAAGAGACAGAGCCAAGCTAACGCTTGGTGTCGCATGTTGTGTGAGGCCTTGCGAAGAAGGAAGTGATGAGCTAACAAGGTAGGGGAGTCTCAAGATGCCGGATCTAGAGTGTGTGGTTCCTGAGCCTAGTGGCCTCCTGGAGATAAAGTGCAAGACACCTCTAGTCCGTAAATTTGAAGAAGGTAAGGAGCGACCTCGCCTCCCTGAAGAGGCAGTAGAACCTCCCTCTGATCTTGTAGTATATAGGGCAGCGAAATATGAAGTGCTCCTCTAACTCCATCTCCCTGATGCTGCAAAGCTGACAGACCCTGAGTGCTTTGTCAATATGGTGGTCAGTCTTGCAACAAAGCCAATGTGAACCTGCTCTGAAAGAACCAAGCAGGATCCGTAGGGAATGTGACCAGTGGTGGGATAAGTAGGAAGGGCATACCATCTTTGGCTATCAATTAGATGATAAAAGTTATAAAAAGTTAATGAGTCTTGGAGGCAACTTGGCAGGCTTAATTTATCCCATAATTTCCCCAAAGGCAATCCTAATAAGAATGGTTTGCATTAGTGGGATATTCTCTTTGATAACTTGAATTCATACCTTTTAGTTCCATGCTTTTTTCTCTATTTGAAAAGTTATACTAGAGGACATAATTTCCTATAGTAAGAAGGTTAGTGGTTGCAGCTAATAAAAGGGGTTGCTATGCTAAATGTTAGAATAACCAAGGTATCAATTTGATTGATTGTTTGTTTCACAAATGGCGCTTTAATGCAATGGGAAACAATGCAGAATATATAATGGATTCCTAAACATCAGAAGAAGACTTTTACTATGATTTAAAATGCAGATTTGAATGGCACCCTTCTGTTTATACAGATGGAATGATAATTTGGGGGAGAAATTCAATGGATTGGTTGCAAAAAAATCAGGTTAAAACTAAATATTTGTATGCTTTGCTGGCTGACCACTGCTATAAATTGAACATCCTATTGGGACTAAGTCGTAAGGTTCAAATTTGAGTTCGAGTTCGGCAACAATAAAATAAGGATGAAGTTTGGCAAAGGTAAAAATGTCAAAAAGAAATCAGCATTAGAATCACCCAATATAAATTTTGTTTTTAAAATATAAGAAATATATCCTAAATTTAAATTTATTATAATAAAACATTTTGTTTGTACTCACTCACTACCAACCAGTTTAGCTAGAGCAACTATATGATTGTTTTAAATTCTAAGTAGGTCGACTTACTAACAACATTTTTCAATTAATCTTCCTATGCTCTCATTTTGCCCATTCTATAACTTTGATGATAAAAAAGAGAAAAATTAAGTTGATTGCAAAAACAAATTATTGGGATTTGAGCAAATGCCTTGTGAGGGACATTGCAACACAAAACATTTACAATTAAATGAACCAAATAAGACTTTAAGTTGGGGATTCATTAGGGTGTGGGAGTGATGTAGATGAAGCAAGATAGCCTCATAATTGTTTGGTTTGAAGGCCCTCCCACATAAAGAGGTTATTAAAAAGTGTTTTTAAGGTGACTTAAGCCATGCCATCAGGCACCGAGGTACAAAAGGAAATATAAAGGGACACATAATGAGGTAAAACGAAATCATTTCTAGAAATTTCTTCTTGTTATAAAAGGAGGTTGTATGGACACAATTATTCATTATGGACATTTCACATTTCAAAAACCCCAATTGTGGAGATTGGGGAATTTGTTCCAACTTCTACAGAAGGATGAAACCCCATCTCACAATCAGTTTCATGAATAAAAACCCACCTAGCTGATCAAGTGGATACATCAAGGATTCACCAATGCGCATAATGTTTCGAGATTCAAGAGATTGCGCCATGGGAGTTCACAAGTGTGCAGAAAAGATTGTCGTTTTAAAATTTGTAGTTGAAGATTTCAAATTTTGGAAGCTGAAGCAACTACCCAAGTATTGATTTTAAGCTTAGTTACCGATTCACAGCCTCCATGGTTGGATGCGCGGACAGATGCACTCTGATTTGGATGCGGATCCGGAGGCCCTATGGATGTGCACAAGAAGCGCATCCACAAGGCATCCGAGAGCATCCAGATGCATCCGCGGCCCAGACACAATTTTTTTGCATATTTTTATAAAAAACAACTTTAAAGCACTTTATAACATGTGCTTTATATCATTTTTTAACCTTTTTTTTGCTCCTAAACCCTTAAACGGCCCTAAAAGAGGTCATTCATTATTTTTTCAACTCATTTTCTTTGCAGCTAGGCTCTCTTCTCATTTGGTCTCCATTTTGGCATTTTGAAGGCAAGGTAATTATTTTTGAAGAGAATCGTTCATGGGGTACAAGATAGCTTCCACAAAGGAGTTCCTAGCATTGAAGGTAAGCATTTGATCCCTTTCTTGAGTCCTTCAATGAATTTTTTTGAGATTTTGATGGAATTTTTTCAAGTTTGGGAAGAAATTTTTCAATTTGTTTTTTTAAAGAAATAAAGAAACAAGTTTAGCTATCTATTTTAATATTTGTGTATCTTTTTTTTGCACTTGTATGCTTGATGTTCATAGTTTTTTTGAATTTTCTAATTTAAATTTATTTAATTTCTTTTTATAGCAACTGCAAGAATTTAGATTGTATTGTGCAAGAATGGCTGCCAGCAGTAGTCAATGTTCAGTGGGAGGACACAGCGCCAATAAGTTCAAAATTGATGTAGGATCTCCTTTATGGAGGGAGTCATACCACAAGAATATCACAAGTTTCAGGAGGTGGGTCATATCTTTGGAAGTGTAATGTATGTGAGAGTAAACCATTAAATAGCTCATATTCTCGAGTCAAACTTCATTTTATGGGGCCTTCCAATAAAGGAATAGGAATGTGCAAAGGAAGCAAAAATGGGAAGGGGATGTCTAATGCATAAATAGCAGGATTTATAAAAAAACAAGAAGAGGCTGATAAATTGGTTAATAGATCAAAAAAAACTTCTTATCAACCTGCATCGGGAAAGAAAAAAATGCAATTGCCCAATGAACCAGTTGAATCCTCCAAAAATCCATTCTTGCAAGTACCTGTACTGAAAGTGGAAGAGGAAGAGGAAGAAGAAGAAATTACCACCCGCAAAAGAGGTCCATTGGCCACAGCATTTGAAATGGAGGCAAGAGAGCTTGTTGATCAAGCCATTGCACGTTGCCTCTAAGCCAATGGTCTTCCTTTCAACTTGGTGAGATCGCCATATTGGAAGGAGATGGTGGCAGCCATCAATAAAGAACCGGCTGATTACACAAGTCTTGGGTATCAAAATTGTTTATAGTTTCAGTTTATAGCAAGGAATATACAATCTATAGAGGTCTTTCAAATACTAAGACACAGGATATAATAAATATTCTCAAGTAAAGAACGATAATACCCGGAGTTGAAGGTCTGAATTTATCCTTTTGTTGGCTTCAAATCTGCACTTTGTATTCTTCAAATTAGTCCCTCAATGTTGTCCTCAATGACAGTTATGAATCAGTTTTTGAACGTCTTCAATTTGCTCTTCTAGGGCTGCTCCAATTTGCCCTAGTTCGCCCTTCTTGATGTACCTTAATTCGCCCTTTTAGGGTGCTCTAATGCTGCCCTAATTCGACCTTTAGGGCTACTTAAATTGTCCTTGAATTCTGCCCTAGGTTTTCTGCTCTTAGTAGCCTCCAATCTGCTCTTTAATTCACAATCAAAGTCTGCTCCGGATTGGTATAGTTCGCACTTCAATATCTGCTCTAGTTTGCTCTATGGATCTGCTTTTCTTCTTCCAATTCGAACCTTGAATTTCGCTTCTAAGTGATCTGAAATAAATCGCTCAACTAGAGGATGAAAATGATTAAGAATATGCAATTGTAATTCTGCTCAACTACTTATCACATTATGTTTTCGGTGAGTTCCTTGAGCAGATCTACTCTCTTTATTTATACATAATGATGACTTTCCAAGAGTCATAACTCTTTCCCTCAAGGATTGGTCGACTTGGTCCTTTTACTATTTATTAAACAAGTCGCCCCACTTGCTATAATGCAAGTTGTCCTTCTTGCATTTGCAAGTTGCTTCAAGGTGAGATAATAATAATAAATATTATTTCCATAATATATTATTATCAACGTATTTGACCTTAATTATGCATTAATTGAAATAGCCATTTCAAGCATAATTAATTGATCTTTGCCGTAAAGGGCATAACATTAACAAAAACGAGCATACCACCCTATTGCAAAAAGAGAGGACTTCTATAGAGAGATCTCTTAAACCAATTAGAAATTAATGGAAAACTTCGGGTGTTTCTATTGTTTCCGATGGATGGAAAGATACAAAAAACCGTCCAATGATTAATGTGATTGCAATGTCCCCCAAAGGGGCAATGTTTTTGAGGGCAATTGATTGTGAAGGGGAAGTGAAATATGCACAATTCATTTCCAAAATTCTCATTGAGGCCATAGAGATGGTGGGTAGTACGAATGTGGTCCAAGTAATCACAGACAATGCAAAAAATTGTAGGGGTGCAGGTGCTTTGGTTGAGGGTTGATATGACCACATTTTTTGGACACCATGCACCGTACACCCCCTCAACTTGGTGATGCAGCAAGTTGGCACTCAAATAGATTGGGTTCAACAAATATACCAAGAGGGGGAGGAGATCCAAATGTTTGTGAGGAACTACCAAATGTTACAATCGATATTCAAATCTTTCTCCAAATTGGAGTTGTTGAAGGTAAGTGTAATTACTAATTTTACTTTGTTTATTTAATTTTAATAAGTTTTATGTCTATTCAAATATCAATTTGTAATGTTGTATATAATTTGCTTAATATTTATTGACATATTGTTATTAACTTACTTAGGTTGCTGAGATCCAATTTGCATCTCATACTATTAACATGAGACGACTTGTCAAGGTGCAAGAGGTATTGAGCCAAATGGTTATTTCCAACCAGTGGAGTATGTGGAAGGCTTCAAATTCAGAGAGGGCCCAAAAGGTCAAGGCATTGATCTTGGATGACAATTGGTGGGCTCGAGTGCAATTTTTATTGGATTTCACCGAGCCTATCATGACTATGCTCCGATTTGCAGACAGATAAACCTTGTTTGGGGGATGTCTATGATGGCATGGACACAATGGTGGAGAAGGTAAAAATTGAAATACAAAAATATGAGAATGACCCCATACAATGTGAAACCTTATGCAATACGGTGGAAACAATCATTCATCACCGTTGCAAAAAGATGACCACCCCATTGCACCTCCTTGCATATGCCTTATCTTCGAGGTACTATAGTGCTGAAATACTTGCTTTGTCAGATAGAGTAGCACCATATGCGGATGAAGAAGTTGCTAATGGGTGCTACAAAGCCTTTGAAGGACTCTTCCAAGATGAAATGCACAAAAACATTCAGACAAAATTGGGCTTATTTGCCTCGGGAATAAAACATAGTCCAATTGCATTAAAGGACCAATACAACGTGGCAACTACAACATGGTGGTACCTCAATGGTCAACCATTTAAGAATTCTACCATCTCTTGCAATCAAGGTCCTCTCACAAGTTTTTTTTGTTTTTTGTTTACCACTTGTATTCTACAATTTAGTACTTAACATACTTTAATTTGCTTTACATTTTTATGTTTAATTTTGTGAACACTGTCCAGGTTGCAATTTCTTCTATCGCTGAACGGAATTGGAGTACATACTCCTTTATCCACTTAGTGAAGAGTAACCGATTGAGCTCAAACAAATCTGAAGACTTGGTTTACAATCATACCAACTTGTGTCTTTTGTCATGTAAGGAGGAACACTACAAGGACGGAGCAGCCAAGCTTTGGGATGTAGCCCCAGAGTGTGCCAACTTGTAGGCAACTATTGAGGATCTTACTAGACTCGCTTCAAATTATGATGTTGATGATTACATCTCGACACGTGTTGCATCTAATACAAGTGGAACCGCTTTGGGTTCAAATGATCTTGAACTTGCAGCAGTTGAAGATGATGAGGATTTTTTTGAGAATCCTTATGATTCTAATTAGTGAATCTTGATTGATGAACATTGAAACCTGAACTACATTTTGATTTCGTATATGATATGGCTTATTTGAATATTTGTGAAATATCAATTGGCATTTAATATTTATCTTGAATCTTGATCAATGATGAAGTATCATATTATTACTATGTTTACTATCAAATGATTTAATTTTGTATATTTCTTGCATTTCTTTGCATATA
>MU226068.1:8588637-8642148 GCA_018584345.1 Thuja plicata | reverse complement strand
TTGAAATACAATATGATGTTAATGAACTTAGCTATCTATAAACTTGAATTATGAACCTTAGATTCAATATGAAATTCAAGTTATATAGGGGAAGATTCAAAGACAATTGGAGAAATAAAAATTCCATAGTCACATTGAGAATTAAAGGGGGATAAAAGTCCTCATTAAGTCGGTATATACTGATGACCCACATTTGCATATGTAATTAAGCCTTGGATAGAGGACGCTCTTCCAAGAAGAGGTATGGACCAGATAATGGTCAGCCTATAAGCCCTGAATGATGCGCTCCAGTGGACGAGGGCAAGATCGAGCCAAAGGATTATAGAAGATCCTTATTAAGGTCATGAGCCCGACCTTGCAGACTTCGCTCAGGAAGTCCCTAAGGATGTGCTCCAGAGGACAACGGCAAGATTTAATCAAAGGAACAAAAGGGTCCTCATTAAGGTTATGAGCCCGACCTGGTAGACTTTCTTTTGGAGGGGTTAGTAATGGGGTAGATAGCTAGTTAATTAGTTTTCTTTGTATATATTTATCTTCAAATTGTTCTTGTTAATATCTCTTTTGCAGGTTTACCTTTAAAGAAATGAACCCGGAATACTGGGAACATACATTTTCAACCCGTGCCTATTCTGGGTCGTGTTTCCTCTAGATATCGCACCATTTTTTCTGACAAATCACGCAAGCTATGTTTTCTTTTTTGTGATTTTTCTGAAGCTTATCTACTTGCATTGTGATATGTTGCATGATATATTTCGTCACATATTCTTTCTCAATTCGTGCACAAAAAGGGATTTCGTGCTTGCAGTTCCAATCTTCTATAACCCGTGCTTTGTGTGTTTGCAAAGTCATTTCAACCTGTGTCCAAACTTTTTCGGCCCGCATGACTATGCACACAATGGACGCCGTTTTAGAGCCCGCGTTTGTGCATTGTTTCTGAGCCCATGCTTCTACAAGCTTTTCTTTGGTGACAGCAATCACAAACCCCAAATCATGAGCTTCTTTCTTTCAACTAGGGTTTTCTGCAATCTAGCTCTTTGACCCAGATTTTTTTTTTCAAAAACATCATAGCTTTTATTTTCTACCTGGACTCTGGTTTTATTGTCTGTGTCGTATTTTTGCATTTCTCTTCACAACGAATAGGGTTTTACAGCCTTTTGGTTTTTGTGCATTGGAATTCATGCCTTGAGTTTCGTGCAATCAGCTTCTATCGTTTCACTAGTTTTTAGCCTCTTCAATTGACCTCATTTTTTGTGCCTCAAAAAGCGTGAAAGATGTCTTTGACCAACATATCATTGGAAGGCAATCAGAAGTTCAACGGTTGCAACTACAAAACCTAGAAGCAGTAGAGGATGACAAATTTTGAGTATCGATGCATTGACCAAATTGTTCTCGACATATCTACTTGTCCTACAACGGCAAGTCCAGATCAAGACAAATTTGATGAGTGAAATTGAGAAGTCATGATGCTCATTAAATTGTTGGTCACCGACAATCAGCTGCCTCAAGTACCCTAAAGGCAAGACAAATGCCAAAATATGGGATCATTTGAAGGACTTACATGAAACATCCGACGAGCAATGCATTATTTTAGAAGAACATGCTTTTCTCAACCATGATGGATGAAAGTATGTCTCTGCAAGAGCATCTCACAAAAATCGAGGACATTTGTAATCAGTTGGAGGCGATTGGTCAGAAGACGGAGGAAGAAGACATAGTAGTCATCACTCTAAAAAGTCTACCAAAGTCTTAAGAGCACTTTGTTGAGATAGTCAACATTACCTTACTTCTGCAGCAGGATCGATGAAGACAGCAGTTTGGTAGCGATGCTAGTTCATCCTCTACAAAATTGGCCTTTACAGCGAAATTCTCTACTAAGGACAAAGGGAAAAGTTAGTCCTATCAGCAAAAAGGCCCAAGTCAATCCTAAGACATCCCCAAGAAGAACATTCAGTGCAAATATTGCCACAAGTATGGTCACATGAAGAAAGACTGTCGACAATGCTTGGCTTCTAAACAGAAGAAGCGGGGAGGGTCTTAGCCGAAGGCCAATGTTGCAGAGCACATTGAACAGGAGTTTGACTTTTACGCCTTTATGGCTAAAAGACCAACAAATCATGTTAAGTCTTTTGCCTAGTACATTGATTCCAGAACTTCTCGACACTTCACTCATCAGAGGGATTAGTTCATAGAGTACATGCCTTTCACCGATTCAGTGATCTTTGGAGGAGGGGAAGAGTATATTGTTGTCGACAAGGACAATGTGCAGATTCAATCTAGTAAGAGGAATTTAATTTTCCTCAGTGTATACTATGTTCTAGGCATGGAACTTAACCTTCTCTCTATCAAGCAAATTATGAGACACTCTCCACGACTGGTATTCAGTTCGGACAAATCCAGTATTGTTGATCAGAAGACTCGCACTGCAGTCGTTGTAGGTATTGAGGATCATGGTCTTTACAGACTTGTTGACACTTGTGATTCTCAAGAGCATGTCATGGCAGCCAAAAGTTCTTCCATCACAATCTCTGGCATCGGCAGTATGGGCATCTGAACATACACTATCTCTCTCAGCTAGTTCGAGAGGGTCTAGTTGTTGGCTTACCTAAGATTCCGACTCAAAATCATGGACTTTGTGGAGCTTGTCAAGCTAGAAAGCAGCATCAGAAAACATTTTCAAATGGCAATATATGGCGAACTTCCAAGGTATTACAATTGGTTCATGTTGACGTCTGTGGACCAATGAACACTCCTTTAGTTACTAGGTCCAAGTATTTTCCATTATTTGTTAATGATTTTAGTTGCAAAATGTGGGTGTATTTTCTTAAACAAAAATCAAAGGTGTTTAGCATGTTTCAGAAGTTGAAGGCCTTAGAAGAAAAAGAGTTTAGTCAACAAATAATAACTCTTAGGTCAGACAATGGAGGGGAATTTTGTTCTTCTAATTTCTCCAACTTTCGCGCACATCATGGCATCAAGCATCAACTTACCACACCTTACACCCCTCAGCAGAATGGTGTTGTTGAGCTGATTGCACGAAACTCAAGGCATGAATTCCAATGCACAAAAACCAAAAGGCTGTAAAACCCTATTCGTTGTGAAGAGAAATGCAAATATCACCGAAATGGCCCGGTCTATGTTGGAACATATAAGAGTTCCAAAGAAATTTTGGGCAGAACCAATCTACACTGTTGTCTATCTTCCAAACCAATCTCCCACACAGGCCATTAAGAAGAAGACCCCAAACGAAGCTTGTTCTGGCAGGAAGCCCAAAATCAATCACCTAAGAGTTTTTGGCTCTACAACTTACGTTTAAATTCCAAATACCAAGCGCTCAAAATTGGATTTCAAGAGCTAGAAGCTCATGTTCACATGATACTGTGAAAACGACAAAGCATATCAGTTGATTGATGTAGACACTGATCGTCTCATCTTCAATTGGAATGTTGTTTTTGATAAAGAACTAGGGCCTTTTCAGCTCTCTTCTCCTATTTTGAGCCCTAAGGATCAGCCTCTGAACGCTAAGCATTTGGGTGTTTGTCTTCCTTTAAGTCCACTCAGACTCTGAAGTTGTGGACTCTACTAGGCATGTTATTGCACCACCCAACATTCCTTGGGAAGATTTGATCTACGTCTTGATGAACATATTCCAGCCATCCCAAGTCCAAATGCTCCTAAATTAGACATTGGCACTTCTACTTTCCGGCCTAAATAGTGGGCCAAGACCATAAGTGATCTTCATGATGATGAGCTCATTGAGGGTAGATTGGCTATAAACAAGAGCAAGCAGCAGAATACAATTAATTTCGCTCTTATGGCCTATGTTCACAGTATTTATGAGCCTCAAACTTATTCAGAGGCTAAAGGTATACCTAAGTGGGAACAAGCTATGGAAGTTGAACACCATAGTCTTCTGGAAAACAACATTTGGGTCTTTTCTGATCTTCCACCTGGGAAGAAGCCTATTGGCTGCAAATGGGTGTATAAAGTTAAATATAAGGTTGATGGAACCTTTAATAAGTACAAGGCTCAGCTAGTTGCTAGAGGATTCTCAGAGAAAGAGGGCATTGATTATGATGAGGCTTTTTCTCTCACAGTCAAAATGAGTACCATTCGGCTTGTCCTAGCCCTTTCACTTCAGTTCGAATGGAAAGTCCATCAAATGGACGTCACGAGTGCATTCCTCAATGGTGGGTTAAAGGAAGAAGTGTATATGATGCAGCCTCCTAGTTTCAAGGTTGTCGATAAAAAACACCAGGCATGCAGACTGGTGAAAGCACTCTATGGCCTGAAACAAATTCTTCGCGCTTGGTACATAAAGATCAGTGTTACAGGACTCTGCGAGTCTGGCTAGGACTCTGCAAGTCCCGAGCCAAGTTCGGGCTCGAGAGTTTTTCTGGCTCTGGAATCGGACTCGGCCGAGTCCAGCAGAGTCCTGCTCGAACTTGTTGAGTCCAAAGACTCTCAAGACTCTGCGAGACCTGATGTCTAGACTCTGCCGCGGCTAGCAAGAAATAAGGCAAAAAAATAATTAATTAATTTTACTTGCTTTTTTGGGTTTATATTAGTGGAAAAGAGCACATTGTAGACATGGGTGTATTTCAATTCCATGCCTTGATTTCAGAGGACTTCAAAGCTAAATTGGGGGTGGCAATCATCAATAAGGTGAAACGATGTATGGTTGAGTTGTCAGTTCACAATGAGGATGAAGTAATAGAGAATGTCGATGGTGAGATGCAGGGATTGTTGTATGGGTGAGGTGACTTGGAGGATGTTGTTTTAAAGCTCTATGAAAATAAGCATAGGTTCTCAATTATTGTGTATTTGATGTTAATTGACTAAATGTTGCATGAAAAAAGCTTTAAATCCTTAAAAATCTTTGAATTTCTTGGGTTTTTCGAATGCCGAATCCGGGCGCCAAGTCCAAGTCCAAGCCCGAAACTAGCGTGTCGAGTCCGAGGCGAGTACGAGTCTTGTAATTATGATAAAGATTGATAAGTACCTCGGTGATCAAGACTTTCAGAGGAGACCTTTTGATTCCGATTTGTATGTCAAAACTACTAGTGGTGATATTCTTCTACCAGTCACCTATGTTCATAATTTGATTATTACTGGTAGCTCGGCACTTTGGATTGAGTAGATCGAACCGAGTTTGTGCCAATCCTTTGACTTGGCAGACTTGGGACTTCTACATTACTACTTAGGTGTTGAGGTTTGGCAGATAGATGGCAGTATCTTTATCTCTCAGTCGAAGTATGTCAGGACTCTGCTAGATAAGTTTAAGATGCAAGATTGTAAAACTACATCCACACCTATGGAGAAACTGCTGAAGTTGTAAGCCAAATTTGATTCCCCTATGGTGGATCAATCCACGCTCAGGCAACTAGTGGGCGGTCTCATCAATCTCGTCGTCACTAGACCTAACCTCACTTATGTTGTGAGCTACATCTCTTGCTCCATGACAGCTCCGAAAGCTAACCACTAGGTTGCAACAAAGCATTTGCTGAGATATGTGAAGGGCACTTCTAACTTTGGCATTTTGTATGGCAGAAGCAAAGATCCAAGAATCATTGGTTTCACAGACTCAATTGAGCATGTTTTGTTGATAATAAGAAGTCTACATCTGGGTATGTCTTCAATTTGGGCTCTGGTGCGGTCACATGGACTAGCAAGAAACAACAGGCGGTAGTTCTTTTCTCAACCGAAGCAGAATATAGGCTAACTACTAAAGCAGCTTCTGAGGCAATTTGGCTTCAAAGGATGCAATCTGACATGCAATTGTCTCAAGCAGGTCCTTCACCCGTGTTTTGTGACAATCAAGGGGTGCTCAAACTTGCCAAAAATTCAATCTTCCATAAGCAGACCAAGCATGTTGAGCTTCATTGTCATTTCATCTGCAAACTTGTAGAATATGGATCTGGACAATTGCAATATCTTCCAACTGAGGATCAAACTGCAAAAGTCCTCACCAAGTCTCTGATCCATGACAAATTTGTAAAATTTAGGGGGCAACTTTGTGTAGTTGACAGATTGACCATTAACGAAGGGTATTAGAATAGTATTTGCATATCTTATTACTAATGGTCAATCATGTATTTTTAGTGCACTCTTAGTTTAGATTAGATTCTTTCTAATTTTGTCCTCAATGAACGATTGTTTCTTTAGGAAACATCGTCTTTGTAATTGTTATATGTACATCTTCATTCGTTGAATTAAATAACGCAATTACCATTGCAACACTTTCAATGTGGCAAACAATCCACATTAGCTTAAATTGGTTACTGCAATGACTGGCGAGCAAAAGCTTAAAAGCGCCTTCTCGTGTAGACTTGACTAGGAGGTTAGTCCAATCGTTTTAATTTTTAAATGTTTTCTTTTAGTTTTGATAACTTATGTTGAGTTTTGATTTTTAGAGTGTAGAATAAATTTATGTTTTTTTATTTTTATTTATAGTAATTACTATTTTTTGTTGAATTTAAGTTATCTTTTTATCAAAATTGTGTACTTGAAGTTAATTTCACTTCATACTTGTAGGTTGCTCACAAATGCAATTGATAGGGCAAAAAAAGTTGTGGAAGAGCAAAGAAAGGAATGCAAAAAATTTGGCTGCATTGTTCTTTCTGATGGGTAGACAGATGGAAAACATTGCACCATTATTAATTTTTTGGTTGCTTGCAAGAATAATGTGGTATTCCTGAAATTGGTGATTGCCTCCAACAAGGTGAACACTGTTGAAACTTTGGCTCTAATGTTGAAGCAAGTTCTCATGGAGGTGGGAGTTGAAAATGTGGTGCAAATAATAACATACAATTCAGCAGCATATGTTCCTCCAAGAGAAACATAAAACACTTTTATGGACACCTTGTGCAACAAATGTCCTTGACCTTCTTTTGGAGGACATGGAACTAGATTGGGTGACAACAATTGAAGAGGATGCTAGGCGGATCACAAACTACATCTACAATTACCCTTGGGTTCCCGTGAGGAGAGAACACACCCAAGGGAAAAAGTTGGTAAGATCGGGTGTCACAAGGTTTACAACGATTTTCTTAACGTTGCAAAGTATTCTTAGTTCATTGACGTCTTTGAAGAAAATGTTTGTGAGTCGAGCATTGCTAGACTCAAGTTATTTGAAGAAACTTGAAGGAGAGAGCGTTGCATAAATTGTCTTCGACAACCTATTTGCACAAAGAGCTACAGAGATTGTAAAGGAAACTTGAATATTTAATTGTTTTTTATTCAGGTCTCAGTATTAATTTGTAACTTTAATGATTAATCTTATTGTATTTTTCAATTATAGGTGTCGAAGGCCTTTGTTAGAGTTCTTGGCTTGGTAGATGGGGATCAAACCCTAATGGGGTATCTTTATGAGGCCATGGATAGGGTCAAGGAGTCTATCAAAAATTACTACAATGGAGAACCTCAAATTTGACCCCATATGGGAAATTATTGATAAGAGGTGGAACAATCAGCTCCACCAACCCATTCATGCAGCAGGATACATCCTCAACCCTCATTTTCTCTTCTCGGATTCCTACTCGAATTCCAATGGAGAGGTCATGGAGGGTCTCACTGCATGCATTCAAAGGATGACACCAGAGCTTCAAGTGAGAGACCTTGTTGTGTCTGAATTGGAAATTTACCAAAATGCAAGTGGTAAAATATTCTCTTCAGAGTTGGCCAGGAGAAGAAGAACCACTCAAACCCCAGGTATAATATTTGGAATTTTGGAGTCTTTCACATGCATGATAAGTAGATAAAAAAAATGTTTTCATCTTGCTTTCTAACTCTTCAAAATTTTATTTTGCAAATGCTTGGTGGCGAAATTGGGGTGGAAATACCCTGAATCCGCAAAAGAATTGCCCCTTGAAACTTATGCCAGCCTTGTAGTTCATCCAATTGTGAGCACAACTGGAGCTAGTTCAAATCCATCCACATGAAGAAGATGAACAAGTTAGCTCAAAAACACCTCAATTATCTTGTCTTTTGTGCAATATAATCCTCAATTGTGCACAAGGTAAAGGAAACATTAGCTGCTCCAACTGATTCAGATGATATAGATCCTTACAGTGAATGGACATCACAAGAGCAGCATCCATTGTTTATAGAGGATGAGATCTATGATTTGGAGCGGTAGGCTATGGAGGAGGGAGTGGATTCACATTGTATGATGTTTAGGACGATGAGGAGTCATTGCTAGTGCCTGCAACATCTCCATCCAAGATGGAGGTCGAGCCACAGTGTAATGTCCCCTCCTTAGACAAGACAGTGACAGATCGGGTTGGCCTATCATTTGGATCCCGTAGGCAGAAATATTGTGCAGCGGACCCTGTTAGTGGCTTGGTACGACATATTAGGGTTTTGAGAGTCAATTTGACAAGTTTTGGTCAATCTCCTAGATTTTAGGAGGAATCCCTATTTTTTAGGGATGGGCACCAAGAGACCTTTAGGATCAACCTAGAGACTTCTGGCGCAATTCCTATTTTTTAGGAGTTCCTAAATATTAGGAAGGGACTACCAGTTAGCTCGCAATGGTCAGACAACATCAGTGGACAGGGGGCATCAGATAGAACTCAGATCGGGATACAGATGAGCGAGCTACGAATAATTGGGAAATAATTTTATTATTTCCTAAAGTTAGTCTTAATAAATTAATAATAAAAGTGATTATTATAATCACTTATGATACAATAATTTATTAAAATAGTTGGCCCACTCCCCTAGGCTCATAATTTCAAGTTATAACTTAAAAGGGGGACTTTTGGGGGCAATGATGGACAACCCTCATGAAATGAATTACTAAGGGAGGAGAAATATTTAATAAACACTTAATAAAGTTTGCAAAATATTAAATAAAACCCTAGAGGCCATTCAAATGGACTTGGAGGGGAAAAAGATGAATAAAAGAGAGGGAAATGAGAAAGGGGGGATTCATTCCAGCATTATTACATACTGAGTTTTGAAGAAAGAGCTCTGAAGAAGGGTTTCAGCCATTCAATTCATCTGAGAACAAAAACTCTCAGAAGAAAACAAGCCTGCAGGTGTGAGACCATCCAAGGGATTGGAAATCACAGGGATTTGCATTGGCTTGTCATTTTTTATCAAGGAATTAGCAATAATACACAAGATCTGATTTGAGGAAGTTAGTTTGGCTAATTACAGTACCAGATCAGAGGAGGAAATTGTGAGTTTATCAGATTTTGGCCTCCTAAAGATAGCCGTACAGCTCCAGAATTGCACCAGGTCTGCCGTTCCAAACCGAGGAGCCCATAAATCAGTTTCAGAACTAACGTAGGCCAGCAAATTGCAGATCATACCTCAGATTTTGGTGTTTGGACAGAGAAAAAACATTGTTTTCAGACTTATATGGCCTCAGCAAATTCCCAGGCAAATGTACATTGGGAATACCAGTCGTACCTGATATTGCAGGCACTGAATGATCAGATCTGGGCGTGTGGAAACAGCAACAGCGACAGGACAATCCAAAAATCAGTCCCAGCCTAGGCATAGCAGACCTTGGTTAGTAGACAATTACTAAAGGCAGCTATTATTCACTAACGTCTGCAATAAACTTGGGAATTTGAGGATAAATACACATCATTACTGTCTATTGTATGTCACTAGCTGGAGTTCCCTGGTACGATCTGTACTTGTTTGTAAAGAAATATTAAAAAAAAACTGATTTCAAACAGTATTTTGCATTTAGTATTTAGTGTTGGTAGTTACTTTACCGTTTGTTATACGTTTATATATTTGCAAATCATTATTCATCAAAAAACTTTAAAAAATGGGAAAAAAAAAAATCAGAAACTCAGCAAAAACGAAAAAAAAACTCAGACTTTGCACAATTACAATTCAGGAGTGCATCACTACACACAGCCAGTCAAACTGAGGGAGGAGCCGTAGCCACAGCGGACTCCGAGGACTAGACCCTCTACCTCTCCCCTAGTTTTAACTACAGCTGGGAAGAGGAAGATGTAAATTGTTTTGATGTTGTATTTACTTAAAGTTTTAAAAAAAATTATAATTTAATTTTGCTTCAGATGTATTTTGCATCATAGTTCCCAAACTCGCCAAGACTCACCAAGAATCGGCAAGTCCCGAGCCGGGAGACCCTCTGCGAATCTAAGGGACCTAGACATGGACTTGGCCGAGTCTTCGGCGACACTTGCCAAACTCGCCAAGTCTAAGCGAGTTTGGATACTCAAACTCGGCAACAACTGATTTTTTTTCCTATTTAAGTCTCAAAATTCAAATTTTGGCGGGGTTTATGATTCCAGAATATACATGAAATGTAACATTTAACTACTCGTCTTTGCCTTCAAGTCAACCTCATTCTCTTCAGTTCAGTAGAATATATACATGAAATATAACATTTAAGTATAAATCACATTTCAATATGTGTTTTTCCTTTCTTATACTTTAAGTTATATTTCATGTATATGTTGTCAGGATGTTTGAGACTGGTTTCAAATCTCTAGGAGTTACAATGCAAATCCTAGGTTTTAGGAGATCTTATAACTTTTCAGACACCGTCAAATTTCCGTAATCAGCAGGTTCGTATCAGCATTCTCTCGCTCTCTCTATCTTACTCTCTTTATTTACCTTGAACTCTAGACTATCTCTCTCCCTATCACTCTTTGTCTATCCCCTCTCTCTACATCTCTTTATCTCCCTCTCTCCTCTCTCCTCCAAGATCTCAACCTATCTCTCTGCCTCTCTCACCCTCAAACCCCCGCAAGGGGTGCTACCCTCAACCTTGTTTTGGTGTTCCCCATATCCTCATCAAACTACAAGTCTAAGCAAGAAAAAGGTCAGTGATATATCATGATCATAAAAATCTACACAATACATATCCCTTGTTGGAAATCTTTGCAAAATGATATTTTAAAAGATATTATGGCTGCTATATCATCCAGGACCTACATTAGATAACTTTGTAGGAAGGATTCTTGCTCCTCTAAGCAGCTAAGACATAGACTTGTCGTTTTTGTTTTGATATTGGTTTAAAACATTTGATGCCATGGATTTCATATTCCATGAGTTTTGTATATATTTGAGAATATTTATATATCAAGTGTGCTATTACCTGAAGCTACAATTTGTATTTATAGTTTATACTTATGTGATTGATGTTAACTTGTGTGTGTGATCAAATTAGCTTCTATTTGAAAATGTTATTGTGTTTTTAAGGTTTATTTAATAAAGGGTGCATGAAACAAGTTTTAAATCCTTAAAAAACTCTAAATTTCTTGGGTTTTTTCACTTTGCCGAGTCTTGCGAAGTTTTTCGCCGCGTCCCGAGTCGGGTTAGCCTTGCCGAATCCGCGCCAAGTCAGAGTCTGGGAACTATGCTTCAGACAATCAGGCTACTAGCCATCAGCATTCCAGATGAGGATGTCATTTTGTACCCAATTTGCATTTAAATATATCTAGACTCAGCTTGTCTTTTGTTTGCTCATTTACTGAGTCACTAGATGCAACTCATTGAATTTTGCGAGAAAAAAAAAATGCACTTCTAATTAAATTTAAGCAAAACTTAAAGTTGCTGAGTTTTTTTTCGACCTTGGCGAGTTTATGCTTTTCGTGAATTTTTCAGCTATGATTAGGACATACAACTCTACAACCTCTCGCAAGTCCAGATCTCTTTGATCACCAAAAACTCTCCAGCATCACATCCACTGAAACAAATTGTAACCTATCTTGGGTTCAAATTAACCTTCCAGTTGATGGTAGATCCTAGGCATCACACTGAACATCCTATCAAAGGTCCTTGTGCCTCAGATCAGTTTCAATAGCTGAACCTTAGGAATCACACCCTCTGAAACCATCTGTCAATTCCCTTTCACAAGTAATAGCCATTTCCATCTACATAAGCTTGAATGATTTCATATTCTCCACTCTAATACCATACATAGTATGCCAATTTTCCAATTTAGGTTTTGAAAAAACTAGATGAATCTTGATTTTCAATCAAACCCATAGTTGAGTGCCTTAAACTACATACAGAGAAAATTGAAGAACAAAAATCTTACACAATAAGATGAATCAGAATAAGTCTGCAATCGAGAAAAGAAAAAAGAATTCTGGAAGCATCGGCACATCTCTACAATTTGGATTAGAGTAAAATAGTGAAAGGGTTAATTATAGCCAATGAACAATGTGCACATAATCTGCTTATTAAATTATTTTAAACACCAAAA
This sequence comes from Thuja plicata, assembly GCA_018584345.1. NCBI lineage: Eukaryota > Viridiplantae > Streptophyta > Pinopsida > Cupressales > Cupressaceae > Thuja > Thuja plicata. The sequence continues at coordinate 8,629,949 of MU226068.1, read as the reverse complement.
TCTGGCCTTTAAAATTCCAGCTTCACTAGAATAAAATAGTTTTTTAAAAACAACTTAGAATTGCTATTGGTAGTGAAAATGCAATAGTCGTCAAACTACGACAAAAATTATCCAAAGTAAAATACAGCTGAATTCACAAAAAAAAGACAAAAGGAGAGACCATTAAAATAGGTATTTCAATACCCAGAAAAGCTGCATAGCTGTTCCCAGAAAAGGTTGCCAAAAACAGTCTAAATTCAGAATTTTCTAATTTTAGTTTTCTAACTGCTGCACAACCAGCAGTGATTCTAACACTCATTAACATTTATAACCATGTAATATACTTCAAGAAAATGTGTTTGCCTCAAAAAATGGGATATATTCATCTTAAATTAAGAAATATAGAAGTTTCAGGCACATAATCACAATCCCTTTGTAAATGGCAATTGAAACAAAATAGGCATATCATTCTCCTCAATTAAATTCAAGTATGAAATTTGGCTGTCTCTCACACAACTTTCTAATATGGAGAGCTCCTCTCAAAATGTAGATATGACAAACATTCATTTCATCACAATCCAGGGAATAACAAAAACAAGGTGAACAAAGAGAAAATGATCTTTTTCCCCTTGTTTGATACAAAACAAAATTTCCAGTCAGTACTATAAATTGCTTGCCTGTGTAGGCTGACTCCAGATATTTACTCTCCCATTAAAATTAGCAATCAGCAAAGCACGAGGGCACGATATTGGAGACCACTCAATGAACTGTACAAAATCACATGGAGCATCTGCAAAGCAAGCAGATGATCAGACTAAAAGTAACATAATATCAGATTAGGCACCCTGTGCAGTAGACTGTAAAACAATAAGCCACTTAAAATTTATCATAAACAACATTAAAAAAAAATATCGATGCCCACAAATGACAAAAAAGCAGGAGAGATCACATTAATAAGATGACACAAACTTAATTTGCCAGCTTTGTCCAAAATACATACTAGAATTCATTGATATTAATGCAATCTACACCATTCACTGACCGATCTATGAATATAGATGCAAATTACAACATGTGGTTCTAATATTAATGCAATCTACAACATACAATGAAGAATTTGTAGGATGAATATGAAGACTAACTATATATAAAGTTAAACTCTATATCTAAAGTCCAAAAGTATATATGTCCATGATCACTGTAGCATTCAATCAATAAAAAATAAATTCAGAATTGCTGCCAAATATTTTCAAACGACTGCAATGACTAAACCAAGTCACAGGTCAAATTATGTACACAAACAAGTAATATGATAGCTGCAACAGTTGATTGTATATTAATATATAGTGTTGCAATTGACTAAAGTATACCAGGACATATGGCATACGCATAGTCAAACTTCACAATTACCCAAAAAAGCCACTTAAAATTTATCATAAACAACATTTTGATAAAAAAATATTGATGCCCACAAATGACAAAACAGCAGTAGGAGAGATCGCATCAATAAGATGACACTCTCAATTTGCCAGCAATGTCGAAAATACATACTGGAATTCATTGATATTAATGCAATCTAAACCATACACTGACCGATCTGAGAATAAAGATGCAATTTACAACATACAATTCTAATATTGATGCAATCTACAACATGCAATGAAGAAATTGTAGGGTGGATATGCACACTAACTATATATATTATATATATAGAGTTAAACTCTATATCTAAAGTCCAAAAGTATATATGTTTGGGCTCACTGTCGCGTTCACTCAATAAAAAATAAATTCAGAATAGCTACCAAAACATTTTCAAATGACTGCAATGATTAAGCCAAGTCACGGGTCAAATTATGTACACAAACAAGTAATATGATAGCTGCAACAATTGATTGTATATTAATATATAGTGTTGCAATTGACTAATGTATACCAGGACATATGGCATACACATAGTCAAACTTCACAATTACCCAAAAAGATGGTCTTTGAAAACTACCTTATGTTAATCTAACTATAATGATATACCGAATTTCACACAGCAGAACCAGTCAATCCCTAATCTCTAAGCAACCAAGCTCATTAGACAATTGGTTTTCACTTTCCAAAACCAAACTACCATAATAGTCACATCAATGCCTTCAAATCATGCACTACTCTATCCTTTAAACAATAAATTTCTGGTCTGTAAACAACCATATCTCTAAGAATGTCGAAGTCCATACATAGCATCAAAGATCAATCAAGGGTGTTATAGATGAAAAAGTATGAACATTAGGTGCATCTCAACTGCAAAAGAATGCTATCTTCTGGAAACAAACTAGTATGCCCTCACTAAGGAATGCTTGACGAATAAACTTGCTCCAAGTTCCTTATATGTAAATACCTCTAGATCATTCAGTACAAACTCTTGACAGTTAATAAGAACTACATACTAATTTACAACAAAATAGCCTCCAAAACAATTGCAATACCTGTACAAAACCATACACAACCTGAACCACTTCACACAGAAAATTCATGTTGAAGACTACTTCCTGACAAAAATATTTGGCTAAATTTACTTTCAGTTCTTAAATTCTTGTACTTTTTGATGTATGCATAACTTATAGGCATTGGTTACAAGATAATTGTGAGCAACCAGTTTTGTTGAAGTAATCATGAAGCTTCAACACAATTTTGTTTTTGGCTCTGTCATCCTGATGTCATTAATAAAAGCTTCATTTCAATCCTGCTTGAACTCAAGTCATTGTCCATTCGGAATGCTGAATTTAAAAAATATCGATGTCAACATAGTTCATAACATGATAAATATTGCCTTAACAGTTATCCGTACAAAAATTGATGTATTTACAGTACTTCTGAAAATAGAAATATAACATTATATCAGCAGCTTTTGACCATTCAGAGCTCTTCATGTGTGATGCATAATATCATTATGTAAATTCAGGTCACTCGTGTATCAGGTTGTACTCGTTTGTTTTCAAAACAAAAATTCATTGTAAGTACCTCACATAATTACTATTGTATGTCGAATAATTTTGATCACTTGTTAAAATGAAATGGGGAATACAATAACATGCACAAGCTAAAGTTTAAAGGAGAATTCAGTACAGCTCATAGATACCCAGTCACCTTAGCAACAATGTGCATTAAAAGACTTGTCCCATCCACATGCATATGTCAATTCACAAGAAACATGGGAAAATAGGACGAATGAACAAAGAAAGCTAGGACTAGATGGATGACGCAGTAACTTGACTAAGCCTCTAAATTTTTTAAATTTGTTATAAATAAAAATAAACCATCCACATGCATATGTCAATTCACAAGAAACACAGGAAAATTGGACGAATGAGCAAACAAAGCTAGGACTAGATGGATGACGCAGTAACTTGACTAAGCCTCTTTCAATTTTTAAAATTTATTATAAATAAATATAAAACTCGATTTTACTTGTAATACCATCCCTTTAATGCAAATTACGAAAAAATGTAAATAACAAAGAAAACAAATATTTTAGAGGCAGCTATTTCATTTGGCAGACGCAGAAGATAGATTATGGTTACCTGCAGTTACATTAAAAACTGTGTGTTCAGTGGGACGCTCTGGACTCACAATATGAACAGGTATCCAGAATGGTGGTTGCACATTGGAGCTGCAAATGTAATGAAACATATCAGTGGAGACTGACAAGAAATATGACATGAATCCAGCAACTAAAATATAAATGAATGCATCACATAAGTCCTTTCAGATTGCCAATAAAAACAATAGTCAATAAAATTTGCTAATCTTGTATTCTGACCTAGTCTCGGACATGGGATGGAGTGTTCAGAGCATTCTATCAATTCGGGGATAAATAATCTTATGTTCGTAAACACGGGCAAGCAGGAAGTCCCTTCAGACATAAGGAAGATGGGTTTGCTCGGAAGAATCTTGTTCAGTCCCAGGATGGATGGTTGCAAACATGAATCAAAGAAAGAATCTAAGGTGTCAAACACATTCTAATGGGCTACATAGCCAAAGAATCCAAAGCAATATTCAGTGAGAACTGTTAAGTGATGACAAAAGCGGTAGTTTCACAAGTCAAAAATGAAGAGCATATGGATAAAAATTGAGTTCGAAAGTAAAACAGCTCATATGATTTAATTTTCTCTGAAAGAAAAAGAGTCTCCTCTGACCAAAGGCATGTGAAAGGTTAAAAACAAAACAAAAACGATGTTTTCCACCATTCAGCAGACATGGTGGATGAAGTGGTTGAACTACATGGCCTTAATGAATTAACCCCAATTCTACTACCACCAGAGGAACCTGAGGTTGAGAGTGATGACTATCCGGAGAGGATCATAGCTGAGGACCTTGATATGGATGATCAAAACATTATAGAGTAGATGACAGATTTCTGAATTTTGTTTTTTGTTTGTGTATAAGCATCAAACTATCGATAGTTTTGAATTTCAATATGAAATATGTAGTGTGAGTTTTGAAGTCTTTGACCCTTTGACACGATGACATATGACATTTTGATTTGTGTATTTAAACTTTAATGTTAAACTTCACCGCTGTTCTTGTTTTCAAAGTTCTGTCATGATATTTTATAAAAATTATTAAATTATGTTGGTGACTCCAAGTAGCCCCCTCTCCTATTTTTCAAAATTAGCTTTGACGGTACCAGTACGGGTCTCCAAAGTCTCCAAGTACCCCCTGTCTCCTAGTGACTTCGGTATAAACCAGATAAATTTTGATGTGGCATGTATCAACCATATAGAGCACAGCATGATAAACTAGACAAATATTTCAGAAGTACAGGATTTAAAAGAAATGACTCTAATCAGAATGAATGCATTTTCCAAGGCTATGGCATGTCTATGGTACATTGATATTTTGAATCTCGTTCGAAATTAGTAGTAAACAATAGACAAAATGATTATTAAAATTAAAACAATTTATCACAGACATTTATAGGATCTAATACTATAGTTCTTATTTGTGCAATGAAATTGTTGGAAATAAAGCATCAATGTTGAATGTTTATTGTCAGGTGTGGTTGTAATAAATTAATATAATATGTTATAATGGTAAGTAAAATACCCATCATCAAAGACCAAGCAGGAGCAATGACAGAGACAGTGCATGGGAGAAATATAAGGGGAGCAGCAACTCAAGAAAGGCAATGAATGAGAGATTGTTTCTACATCTCCAACTGGAGACAGATACCCATCCCTACTGCTAAGCCATTGGTGACCTCAATTCATCTTTCAGGTGATAGGAATGGAAAAAAAAAATTAACCACTTTCGAGGTTGCAACAATTTCTGTAAGCAACAGATCTTACTTGGCAACCCAAAGCTTTCCCTATCATTGAGCGATCATAGCTTGGTGGTAACTAAAGCACAGGGCTCTCTGTTTAATAAGCTAGGTACCTTAGCTGCCTCTGATCCCTCCTTGTCAAAAACCTTATCTCTTACCCTGGGTGACTCAACAGCTTTTCTAGCAAAAACACCTTTAGATTCATGTACCTAAACCCAGCATTGCTGAAATAGCAAAGAATATTGGCGAAGCAGGTCTATGGTTTTCAAATGTTTGGGAAAGCAACCTCCTAACAAGTATTTTGTCTATTTGTCCAAGTCTGTTTGGAGCACCAAATACATAGCTTCCTATCCAAATTCTAAGAGATACAAGGAAAATTCGGCCACTAACTTTTGCTCGGTGTATTTTGAAGGAAAAAGATTTTTGGGTTTTGTTCGTGACCACAGAAAAACATTCTAGGTATTTGATAGATTTTGCAGACAACAAACAGATCTTAAAAGAATGCTGTCAAAATAGCACAGCATGGCAATTTTTCCTATAGGTTCAAGTTTATTGATTTTTACCAAATTGCATGTTCTGCTTGTTGGAATTTATAATGCTTCCTAATTTTTATTGGAAGCATCAAAAAAAGTTGTGTCTATCTATTAGTTTTTGCATGCAATGAGTAAATATTGAATTAATCCAATCAAAAGGATTGTGTCTGTTGGCTATCAGATGGCTGAATTTACCCCTTTTCTAAATAATTCAGAGCTTTGGCATATGGTGTTCAAATCAGGCAAACGAGATATTGTCAGAAAACTAGTTCCACACACTTCCATTGGTGCAAGTCTCATCATCAGATTTTGTTGCTCGTTTGTTTTAATGTGACTCAGAGTCATAACATCATTTTTTCCTTGCAAGCCCATAACCTTTTGCCAATATCTTTGATTTTCACAATTCTTGCAACATTGGAATGGTTCCTTTTTACTACAATTCTATTCATTTGAATATCCTGACTTTGTGAGGCAAAACAATCCGTGTTTATTTTGTGAAGTTTTTTCTGTTGTTAATGTAACCTCGGTCTCCATTCTTGATCCAATGACTACCACAATCTCTAAGATTCTAATTTGGGTGCCCCAGACATGAAAGACTAGTTTGCCAATTAAATTGATTGATCAGGTGGGTGAAATCATGGAAATCAATGAGCATATAGACCCCGAATGCAGATTCGTCAGGATTTGAACCTGAATTGACATATCCAAGCCAATCTATCCCTCAATTAGAATTCACTCCATACCAAGTATTTGGACTAAATATTCAAATTTCAAAGAATTGTCATCTAGGTGCTTTTGATGCAATGCGATTGGACATAAATTTTCAGGTTCTTCTTCTTTGTCGTGTTTTAGAACTATTCATTTGAAAAAAAGGTTGAGGAAGTCTTGCTTTCCTGACAATTAAATTATTAATTTGTGTGGCATGATAATGATCAGTTTATCGAGCAGTTGAGTCTTGTTAAGGTAATCAATGAGCATATAGACCCCGAATGCAGATTCGTCAGGATTTGAACCTGAATTGGCATATCCAAGCCAATCTATCCCTCAATTAGAATTCACTCCATACAAAGTATTTGGACTCAATATTCATATTTCAAAGAATTGTCATCTAGGTGCTTTTGATGCAATGCGATTGAACATAAATTTTCAGGTTCTTCTTCTTTGTCATGTTTTAGAACTATTCATTTGAAAAAAAGGTTGAGGAAGTCTTGCTTTCCTGACAATTAAATTATTAATTTGTGTGGCATGATAATGATTAGTTTATCGAGCAGTTGAGTCTTGTTAAGGTCCCGAACAAGCTCGTTGTTTCTTCTAACAGATCCTTGTTGGCACTTCCACCGTCCTCCTAATTAGGTTCCTCTAGACCGTTGCCTTCACTCACCCCCTCCGGTAGTCTTTCGGCGCGTCTCCCTTCGCTCTCCCTTCGCTCGGCTTGTTGTTTGTCGAGTACTGTTTTTCTAAGAGCTTGTTCTTCCTCGAGTTCCTTCTTTAAATTCCTATTCTTATTTAACTAGTTGGGCATAAATGCTTTTCCTTACACCAATAATCAAACACAGAATTTCTAAAATAAAAGGACACTTTTATTTATTCATGTTTTATTACAATATCTTAATGGAATGATCTCGTCATTCTTATTTTTCACAGTGTCCTTCCTTCCATCACCTTCAGACATAACTTTTCCCAACGGCGTTTCCCATCACGTTCCTCCTGAAGTCTTTTATTTTCCCATTCGTGGTACTCCCGGAGGACTTCTTGTCGTCGTTCCTCTTGTGCAATCCCCTCCAGGCAAGCACGTTGTGCAAGCGATACCTGTGCCAATAGGCGTGGAAGGTGATTTAGCAATCGATTGGCGGCAAGATTAGCCTCAATCGCAGACCACACTGCACTTGTTGGAACTTCTCCTTCGTAGGCCTCCCGACAGACATAGGTTTCTATTGCCGCCTCGAACAGGATTCGAAACTCCCGTGTCTGATTATCTTCCCCTTTGTACAGCTTTGTATGTGCATCATCCACCTTTGGATTAATTTCATCAACAGATAGACCCATCGTGTCCGTACGCCATCCAGTTCTCGTCTTCTCGAGCCCGTCTAGGCAACGGCGCCAGATGTTTACCCTCAAGGGTAAACTGAATTGAATAGATACATAAAGTAAAGTACTCAAAAGAGAAAGTATAACAGCATTATCTTTATTGATTTATAACATCAAGTACAAAGGTATATCAATATGTACTTACGGAAGAAATAAATGCATACATATAGTGTCCGAGGGGATGTGAGGCGAACCGTCGCATCCGTGTAACTCCCTCGGACGAACTAACCGTCTAACTATCAATTCACTGGACAACAAGTCTTTCACAATCTAGGCCTCAGGATCATCGTAGTAGTCCCCCATATAACCATTCTCTGAACTAGCTCCTCAAGCTTTTGAGCCCTAAGGATTTCTGACAAGAAGGATCTTTTCATGCATTTGAATGTTGAAGATGATAAATATGTTGAGCATTCTTCAATCGACGAGACTGTTTTTCTTCGAGCTTTATCTAGAGAGCAGGAGTATGATTTCAATGGCTTCATAGACAATGAGGAAGGTTGACTTCTTTCATCAGAAATCCTCACTATATCCTAGTCTGTAATCAAAATATTCAAACCAAACTATGGGACATCCAAAAGGCAGAAAGGACAGAAACAAAAACCACAAAACTAAGGATTGAAGGTTGGGATGCTATGGTGGAAAATAGCGGACTATGGATGTTCTCCTCACCAGAAGCGGAAAGATGCTACTGTCAAGTCGCCTCTTCCAAGACACTAAGAATTGGTTGGAGTCACAGTGGATTTTTCTGTCTAGGTTATGAATTTAATTTATTTAGTAGCATCCTTAAGCAATAATTTTAGGCAGTATTCTACTTTCTTTGTTTTTATCTATGTTACTTGAGGATGCTTCGCCAGGCCTAAAACCCTCGTCCCTATTTTTGGGACATCCTGGGGAGGCCTCAAGCACATCCTTAAATCCCCATTTTGCCAAAATTCAAAGGAAATGTCCTTGGGGGTAGGGAATGTTGAGGGCTGATGTTGGGCACAGCTGGACATCCCCGACACCAATCCTCAAGTTTTAAAAAAAAACAAAAAACATTTTCTATTCAACAAGGCATTTTTTAATGTTTGTGTGGGGCCCCACCTGCTAGTTTGCCCTAAAGAGGAATTTATGTCCCATTTTCTTTCATTTCAACATTTCTGTGTGAAAAAAAACAGGAGGTGCAAGGTTTGAAGAGAACTTCTTTTGGGCAACAATATAATGAGCCAACTGAGAAAGAGATTCAATCTAGGGCAGTGGGGCTGCAAATCCTTCAAAGAGGTAAGCTTTAACCTTTCATTTTTAATTTTTAGATTTTTTTTCAAAATATGAAATGACTGGTTTTCTCACTTTTTGCATTTTTGCAGTTTAAACTTGCATTAATCTCAAAAATAAACATGATCAGCAGTGAGAATGATAGTAATAGAAACACTTCGCAAAATTGGAGGAAATGCAAGTACAAATAATGAGGGTGGTGAGGGGTAGTGAACAGCAACCAAATCCATTTAAGTGCCACTTAAAAACCTCGGAAAAGTATGCATAGGGTGCTTCTAATAGTTAAAAAACCTCTTCTCCGACAAATTTTTTATTAGAATAGCAGGGAAAGGGCCCTGATCCCAGTTATAAAGCATGTTCTCCAACTTGTTACACCTGAGAATAAAAAGGAAAAAAATTAAGGGTAAGTAGGGTGTGGCTTTGTCACATATACAAGAAAGATTTTAGCTACACAAGGGTATAGTCTCATTTTTTTGGGTGTTAAGGGCGATGAAGTTAAAATGTGTCCAATTTTTTTGAAAAAATTAGAAGATAGAGTGCTATAGATTGCATATGAAGGTGGAAATGGGGACTCAAGTTGTGACAATGCTGGCGCCTTCTTTTGCTAGTGCACAATCATCTATGTCTATGCCATCCACGATTGGTAGTAATATCATTGTCACAAGAGGAAAGAGGAAGATGAGTGGCGGTAAGAAACCAAGTTAGTTGAAGCTATGTTTAATGTGTCAGCACAAGATCCTATAGTCTTCCATTGCCAAATTCTTTTTTGCTCATGCCATCTCATTTTATGTGGCATGTTCCTCTTACTTCAAACAAATGATTAGAATGTAGCTTCTATTGGTCCCTCATTTGTATCCCTGGAGATCATAGGCTATGCACTACCCTCCTAGACAAAGAGTATTCCAAGTTAATTTGCTAATAGAGGATATAAGGCAAACTTGGATAAGGATAGATTGCTCTATTGTAATGGATGGGTGGACTGTTATTAGACATTGCAACCATCAATATCATAGTCGCATGTACTGCTAGTTTTTAATTTCTCAAAGTCATGAATTGTTCGGGGAAACATAAGGATGCAAACTTCCAAACTAGCAATTTGAGAGATGCCACAGAGGAGGTTAAGCCCTAAAATCTTGTACAAGTGATAGCTGACTTAGCACGTGTGTAAGTTGGTTGTTTTGATGGTGGAGAGTGCTTACAAGCTCATATTTTGGATCCCATTTTGTGTTCATGTGATAAGGACAAGAAATCTTAGGTGGGGTGGATCGCAATGTCCCCTCTTTGAAATAGGATTTAATAACAAACAATAATGATAAAACTAAAATATAAAAGAATAAAAATAAATTAAAAATTAAAAATATAAAAGAAATAGAATTGAAATATAACATAATTAACATTTGATTGAGTTTAATAAATGGTCAAAAGGCATGAAATGAAAAGTTGTGACTCCCTCAACCATAAGATATAAAAGGGAAAAGAGAACTTCATTTGAAGGGGGGATATGGAGCAAGGAAGAAAAAAATGGAGCATAGGAATAAAGGAAGGATTAATGGAAGAAGAAAGGAATGGGAAGAAAATAAGAAAATTACCCTCTTGAAGGGCAGCAATAATGAAGGGTTGTGACTCTTTCAAAGGGTGGTAATTAAGAAAGGTTGCGACTCTAGCAAAGGACAGCAATGATGAAAGGTTGTGACTCTAGCAAAGGGTGGTAATTATGGAAGGTTGTCACTCTAGCAAAGGGTGGTAATTATGGAAGGTTGTGACCATTACAAAGAGCAAACATGATAAAGAGGTGCGACTCTCCCTCACATTGGGAAATATAAAGGGGAGGAGATTTAATTTGAGGACATCAAAAGGAGATCAAATTCAGGAATAATATATTATTCTCAAACGGCAGCAATTATGGAAGGTTGTGACTCTAGCAAAGGACAGCAATGATGAAAGGTTGTGACTCTTTCACAGGGTGGTAATTATGAAAGGTTAGGACCATTACAAAGGGCAAACATGACGAAGAGGTATGACTCTCCCTCACATTGGAAGATATAAAGGGGAGGAGGTATATAAAGGGGAGGAGGTTTCATTTGAGGACATCAAAAGGAGATCAAATTGGGGAGTAATATATTATTCTCAAAGGCAACAATGAAATGTAGTAACTTAATTTTTATGAAAGGTAGTGACCCTTTCACCAATAAAGTATAAAGGAAAAATCATTCCAAGCATTCACGAATCACTTATCTATTGAAATATCCCTTGTCAATATCAAACTCAAATTTTCACATAGAGGCGCAATTAGTTACGAGTTCCATGCACTGTTCCAAATGATGTCTTTCCAAAATTTGTTATACAACAAGATAAACCAATAATGTCAGCAACACAAATGCCAAAGATTAACATTTCTGAACTAACACCTACTTCCAACTCGACATGGAAATGGGATAGCACTTTAAGATCAACAACTTCTTGATTTTAGATATTCAGGTTACAGCGAACCACTTTCAAAATATCAGATTTATTTCAGATATCAAAAATGGACCCAGTGAATGTATTGCTCATGACAAAAGATTGAATCTTTAGAATACTTATTGCAGATTCAACATACTAATCACAATGGCACCATACAGTTTCCATCAAGCTTCTAAGGGGTACAATATCTACTTTATATCCATTTATCCAACCACGGAGATTTGTTCTTCAAAAATGTTTGCATTGATCCAAGACGACACTCAATAGGAATTGCATTAGAAGGCACAAGCCTGAAGTCTACTGTCGCTCACAATATCTTTGTGATCAATGATTCCCATGAGCTTAGCCTCCCTATATGATCTTCAACAGTCTAGAATCGGTTTTAGTCATCCTCCTCTAAGTCCTATGGTCTGTCAATTATCGCCTGAGCTCTGTTGGAGACAAAGTCGAAGGCGAGCTCCCCAAACCAGTTTGCTTGTCATCCAATGGCCTCGACTGATCTCAACGAAATATTTCCTTTGATCTGCTCATTTTCCAGCTCCCTTGTGCTTGTTGTCAATGATAAATAGTCATGGATGTAATTAGAATTGAATGAGAATGCTCAGTAGTAATTATAGCGATAGCAGGGGTAGTGTCCCACCTTGCTAGGTCTCCAGAGTTATCATTCCAACAACCCAATTGGGCTACGCACTTATTAATTCAACCAAGCATACCCTAAACTTAACAAAGCTTCATCTTATATAGGTAATCCAATACAGGTCGGCCAAGTCAGCCCAAAATAAGAAATAAAAATCATTTTATCAAATTTGCTATTAATCACCTAAAGTTGGTTAAGGCCAACCCTAATCATTAAAGTTTTATTTATTAAATATTAATTAAAAAGAGCAAAGAAAAGGTGCTTTGAAGCACTAGTTGGCTGGCCGACCAGCCCTTTAATTCGGGTTCATCACAGTCCTCCCATCCTCTAACTGTTTGACCTCAAGCAATTTCAAGTTGGGATGCCCAAAGATCTCTATCCCTTCCCATGTGGCATCTTTTGGTAGAATCCCCTTCCATTTTACTAAGTGCTCTAGAATCAACTTGTTCCTTAAACTCTTTTCCCTTATGTTCAGTACTACTTCAAGTTCCAATATTAATTTGCCTTCGTTATCAAGTAGTGGTGATTCATTTGAAAGCACAATCTGTTGTCCAAGGGCATTTTTAAGACATCAGATATGGAATGTATTGTGCATTCGGCTATTGGGTGGTAATTCCAATTCGTATGCAACGTGTCCCACCTTCCTTACCACCGGATAAGGACCATAGAAGCATGGTTTAAATTTTTCTGCTCCACACCATGTCACCCACCTCAAACGACCTTTCTATCAAGTGCCAATAAGCATATAGCTTTTGTCGATTATGAGCACACTCCAAGTTCTCCTCGAGGGCCAACATAAAATCCTTGTTTTGCTAGACCGCATCTTTTGTGCTAGAAACTCTACTAGCTATAAAAATCAAATCCACCAAAGAAGTAGCATTGTAACAATAAAGTGACTTAAAGGATGACATACCAATTGACATGTGGCAAGTGGTATTGTAGCAATAGTCTCCCAGATGTAGCCAATTAATCCATGTTGTTTGCCGACCTACAACAAAGTTTCTCAAGTAACCCTCAATCCACTTGTTTACTATTTCAGTTTGCCCATTTGTTTGTGGGTGATAATTGGTGCTAGCATAGTTTAAAAAATCATCGGACTCGTCACGGACTTGCGAGTCCAATGGAGAGCTGAGTCGATTCGCCATGGACTCGCAAGTCGAGCCCAAGCGAGTAACTCCCTCTGGGCTCGCGCGAGTCCAACATCAAGACTCGCAAGTCCTTGTGATGGACTCTTGTTGCTGCTTGGACACGCCTAGCAACTTATAATTTGATTTTTTTATCACTTTTTGAGTCATTTGTTCTTTGTGCTTGCTTAAAAGAAGGTTTTAGGGTGACTCAGATGAAATGGAGGATGACGAAGACGAGGACTTTGATGATGAAAAAGAAGAATTAACTCCTCATTTAAATACCTCGACACCTACTTGTTCAAGGCCTGAAAAATTGAGTTATTTTAGGAGAGGGAAAAGGAAGATGTAGTCTTTAGTTTGTTGTTTTTCACATTTGGACATATCACTATATGTCATTTTGTAAACATTTATAAACTTATGTTGCTGATATACATTTTAAAGTTTGAAACTATGATGAAATTTCAAATATTGAGTGTTTGGAATTCACATTTTAAAGTTTGAAACTATGATGAAATTTCAAATATTGAGTATTTGGAATTCACATGACATGTGCAATGTTTGAATTATAGCTCTTATGTTCTCTAAATGCATTAATAACTTTTTTTGTAAAACTACATTTTTTTTTCTTTTCTCGAGTTTTTTCCTGAGTCTTTTCTGAGTTCGAGTCTGAGTCCATTTTTTCGGTCTACCAATTCTGAGGTGAGTCCGAGTTTTTCAACTATGGGTGTTAGGTGTCAATTTTTTCCCTGTCAAATGGAATAGCTCTTGCCAAAACATACTAACGAACTTGCAGTCCCTATAACTTACAATTGTTTTAGGTAACTAGTGAAGTCTAAAAATCTCCTTAAAAAACAGATCTGCCACTTGTGGTGCTTTAAAATCATATGATATTGCATAAAAATGTGCATATTTTGTAAGTCTATCCACCACTACATATAAACAATCCATACCTTGAACTCTTGGCAATCTGGTGATGAAGTCCATAGATATGCTCTCCCATTTCTGATTTGGAATGGGTAAAGGGTGCAATAACCCTACTGTGAACACATGTTCCTCCTTGTTCTATTGACACTCTTTGCATTCTCTTACATGCTTACATTACATCCCTTTTTAATCCCTTCCAAGAAAAACGTTCTCTCACTTGTTTGTATGTTTTGTAGCAAACAGGATGTCCTACAAGTGGGGTATTATGCCAAGCATTTAAAATTCTTTTCTTCCTTTTAGAATTGGCTATAAGATACACTCGTCCTTTGTATGGAATCAGCTCAACAGCAATTTTGAACATGTCATCTTGCACCTTACATTCCACAATATCATTAGCAAACTGATTTTGACATATTAGTAGTAACTGATGATCTCCAATCAGCAGATATATCAGAGATAGAATGTAAATGAGGTTTTCTAGACAAGGCATCAGCCACCACATTGTCATTCCTTTTAACATAATCAATTCCAAAGTCATAGGATTGCATTTTACTTACCCACTTTTGTTGCCAATCATTCAAATCCCTTTGATTAAGGAAGTATTTCAAACTATTATGATCAGTCTTAACCAAGAATTTGTTGCAAACAAAATATTGCCTAAACTTGGTCAAAGTATGCATTATGGCCAGCATCTTGCTTTCATAAATTGAGAGTTTACGCTCAACCTCTTTGAGCTTCCTACTCTCATATGCTATGGGATGTTTATTTTGCATCAAAACAACCCCTATTCCTTTACCGAAAGCATCACATTCCTAAACAAAAGGCAGAGAAAAAATTGGGATTGCCAAGACGGGGATTGAACACATTACCTCTTTGAGATTATCAAATGCTTCTAAGCTGATGGAGTCCGTGCA
Organism: Thuja plicata; assembly: GCA_018584345.1. Classification (NCBI taxonomy): domain Eukaryota; kingdom Viridiplantae; phylum Streptophyta; class Pinopsida; order Cupressales; family Cupressaceae; genus Thuja; species Thuja plicata. The sequence goes on along the minus strand of MU226068.1, from coordinate 8,614,719 downwards.
AATGCTCCTTTCTTGGTTAGGTTGGCTAAGGGGGCAGCTATCTGTGAAAACCTACTTACAAACCTTCTATAGTAGCTGCATAATCCCACAAATCCTCTCAGTTGTGCTAGCTCGCTTGGCCTAGGCCAATCTTGGATGGCCTTGATCTTCTCTTTATCTACACTCACTCCATGCTCACTGATTTTGAAACCTAAGTACAAGATTTCTTGCAACCCAAACTCATACTTAGATGCTTTGGCATAAAAGAACTAATGCTCTAAAATACTCAATACCTCATCCAAGTGTTTGAAATGATCTTCCCAAGTTTTTCTATAAACTAAGCTGTCATCAAAGAAGACCAAAGCAAACTTCCTCCATAGTAAAATGAAAACCTCATTTGTACATGATTGGAAAGTTGTTGGGAGCATTTGTTAGAGCAAAGGGCATTACCGAGAATTCATAGTGCCCATAATGACACTGGAATGTTGTCTTATGTACACCCTCGTCCCTAACTTTAATTTGACAGTATCCCGAATGCAAATCAATCTTAGAAAAGTACCTTGCTCCATGAAGCTCATCAGTCAATTCATCAATTTGAGGTATTGGGTAACGGTTCTTAATGCTCCTCTTGTTGAGAGCCCGATAATCTATACACATCCTCATAGTTCCATCTATCTTCTTAACCAACACCATGGAAGATGCAAAACAGCCAAAACTAGTTTTGATATGCCTCATATACATTTGGATGGCTATAGGGAGTGATCATCATTGGCTTCGCTCCTTCAGGCTTAATGATATGCTAGAAAACTCTACTAGGGGGCAATCTTGGAGGTATGTCTCTGAATAGATTGGATCTGCACATTGGTAGTTCCTTCTTTCCTAGCAGCATTTGTCTACATTCCGCTGACCGTGATAGTTGTCCTTTACAAAAAACTCTTTCCATTCTTTTGGTTAATACCTCCATTGTCCCCTCACTGAATAATCCATGCAATACTACTTTTTTTCCAAGGTTACCCCAAGTTTCTGAGACGGGTACGGCAGGGGACGAAGGTATGAATTTCCGGGACAACAATTTCTTTTGCCAATTTTGGCTACGGCTAAGGGATGCCAAAGAGAACAGCTATATAATAATAGGTAAAATTAAAATATGTAGAGAAATTCGAAATATTTATATGAATACATGGATAAAGCAAGCACTTATACATAAAAGAGCCTTAAAATATAAGAATTAGCAGAACTCATATGTCAAATTTGTGTTATTTTGAGAGTCAAAGTCAAATTTCCTCTAGAAGTCAAAGTCAAAGTCCCCTAGGCGTCCCCTATCCCGGGGACGTTTCTGAGATGGGGACACCTGAAAATTAATACTGAGGACGCGTCCCCGGGTAACCTTTTTCCCCATTGTGTTGAAAAGAGATTTCCATTTTTCGATGGGTGGTCTCATATTTGTCAATTGCATGTAGCCTTTGACAACCCAAGACTATCTCCATATCCATATCAATCACATAGAAGTCATCGTGCAATTTATAACCTCCCATTGTCAATTCCATTTGAGGTACCTTTCGAGTGCAAGAGAGAATAGTTTCGCTGGCTGCCTTCACGTCAAACCCTTCAATTGGAACTGTATTCAAAAAAAAATTCCTTACTACTTCCTCATTGATATGATTATAATGGCTCCACTATCAATAAGGATGATTACCATATATCCTTTCAAGACCCCTTTAATGCAAAATGTATTAGAATAATATCTTATTCCTTTTAGTTTTAATGCTCAACATTGTAAATATCTTGTTAAGATCTTCTTTGATCTTTCTGGCAGTTTCTATTTTAGAAACTTGCCTCTTTGTATCCTGTGTACAATCTATTTATTTGAGCTTTGCTATCAATAATATTCATTCAGATTTTTACCAATTACTCATTGTAATATGGTATCAGAGCATAAAGATTAAAAATCTCGTTTTTCTTTTTCTAAAAATTTCGATTTTCAATATTTTTTGAAGATCTGAAGAAAAAAATATATATTTTGTTTTTGCTGGGCCGTTTTTGCAAAACCCGACTAGGGCTCTCGTGGTTTTTTTTTCTTCTACTGTTGGACGCCATTAAGTCGTTTTTGTTGGGCGTGAGTTCCTGAAAACGGCAAAACGTGATTGTTTTGTTTTGCATCTCACAGCTCCTTTTGCTTAAAAACGACTTTCTTCTACCAATCGTCGTTGTCTATCTCCACGATCTATGATGGCTCCTTGCCCTAACGGCCACAATTGGTGGTTTCTCTTTTTTTCTGGATTAGATTCGCAATTTTCAGCCACCAATCTGCAATTTTTTAAAGAATTGATCAGCAGACTAGGGTTTCTTTTGAAACCCTCAATTTTCATGCCAGATTTCAAATTTTCCTGCAGATTCCTTCTGGGTTTTTCGAAAGCTCAATTGGGTCATTTTCCAAATTTTTTGGGTGCATCATTTTCCGTGCCTCAAAATTTGTGCAAGCGGATTTCAAATCCGATTTCAGATTCCTTCTGGTTTTTTCTAATTTCCTTCTAGGTCTTTGTCAAATTTTTCTGGGTCAACCGAAAAATTTCTCTTGAAATCCGTGCCTATTGTACTTCATCAATTCTTGCAGTCTATACCTGATTCAGCCTTTGTTCTCTGCCTTCGGATTTGTGTTTCAAATCCCGTGTTTGTGCCTCCTCTTTATTTTCTGCTTTTTCTACATTGGGAAGCGTGCAAGATGGCATCACTCACCAATTTAATGCTGGAAGGCAATCAACAATTCAACAAGCGCAATTATAACACCTAGAAGCAGCGCATGTTGACCATCTTCGAGTACCGTCGCCTGGATGCGCTTGTTCTAGGCACAGAGACTCGTCTGACCTTTGTCCTTGCAGACCAGGACAAGTTTGACGATCAAAATCGAGAAGCTGTTATGCTTGTCAAGTTCTCTGTTATCGATGATCAACTACCTCAGATTCCCTCTGGAAAATCTGCTGTCGATATCTGGAAGCATCTATAGGAGTTGCAAGAGACACCCGACAAAAGTTGCACATTCTTTCTGAAGAACCAGCTGTTCTCCATCATGATGGATGAACGCATGTCCTTACAGGAGCATCTCACAAAGATTAAAGACATTCACGATCAGCTTGAAGCTATCGGTTGGAAGATGGAGGAAGAAGATATGGTAGTCATTACTCTGAAAAGTCTACGATCATCTTATGAGCACTTCATAGAAACTCTCAACATTACTTCGACTGATGTGGATCTAAAATTCCTAGAGTTGTGCACCAAACTTCTGCAATAGGATCGTTGGAAACAACAGTTTGGTAGCAATGCCACCTTATCCTCCTCAGAGCAGGCCTTTGGAGTCCAATCCTTTCACAAGGATCAAGGCAAATTTCAGTCATATCAGTCCTTTCAGCAGAAGGGCCCTTCTCAATTTCAGGATGGCTCTAAGAAAAAGGTGCAGTGCAATTACTATCACAAATTTGGTCATCTGATCAAAGATTGTCGTACCAGACTGGCTTCCGAACAGCAGAAGCAGGGAGTGTTTCAGCCCCAAGCAAATGTTGCTGAGCACACAAAGCAGCAAGAATCTGCCTTTTATGCCTTCATGGCTAAAAGACCTGCAGACCATGTGAAGTCATCTGCCTGGTACATTGATTCTGGTGCTTCCCGTCATTTCACTCACAAACGTGATTGGTTTGTTGAGTTCTCTCCCTACACAGACTAACTTATCTTTGGAGGTGGTGAAGAGTACTCTATTGTCGGCAAGGGCAACGTTCAAATAGTCTGGTGGACGGCGTCTCCTCTTCCTCAATGTGCACTATGTTCCTGGTATGGCACTTAATCTCCTTTCAGTCAGTCAGATTATGCGGCATTCTCCTCACCTGGATGTTATTTTCAGTGCACATAAGTGCTCGATTGTTGATCGTGCTTCTAGCATCACCCTCGTTGTTGGCATTGAGGATCATGACCTCTATCGACTTGTGGACATAGGCGATTCTCTTGAGCATGCTTTTACAGCCCACTCTTCCTCTCTCACCAGTCTCTGGCATCAACGATATGGTCACCTAAATATTAAGTATCTTGCACAGCTTGTTCGGGACGACTTAGTACATGGCCTACCTGATATTCAGACTCAGCATCATCGAGTTTGTGAAGCTTGCCAGGCTGGGAAGCAGCATCGGACACCATTCAAGGATGGTGACTCATGGCGAGCCTCTAAGGTACTGCAGCTGGTCCACGCTGATGTATGTGGTCCTATGAATACTACTTTTGTTACTGGGTACAAGTATTTCTTGCTTTTTGTTGATGATTTCAGTCGTAAAATGTGGATGTATTTCCTAAATCAAAAATCAGATGTGTTTACTTTATTTCAGAAATTTAAGGCTTTAGTTGAAAAAGAGTCAAGTTCTTCTATTATTACTCTTAGGTCTGATAATGGGGGGAGTTTTGTTCTTCTACCTTCTCGACTGTCTATGATACTCATGGGATAAAACGTCAGTTAGCCACACCTTACACCCCTCAGCAAAACGGCGTTGTAGAACGTCGCAACCGCACCATTACAAAGATGGCTAGGTCTATGATGGAACATAGAAACGTTCCTAAGAAATATTGGGCAAAAGCAGTATTCACTGCAATTTATCTTCTTAATCATTCACCTACTCATGTTGTTAAAAATAAGACTCCTGAAGAAGCCTGGTCTGGTCTCAAACCTAGGATCAGCCACTTGAAAGTTTATGGCTCCTTATCTTATATATGGATTCTTGATGCGAAGCGCACTAAGTTGGATTCCAAGAGTCAGAAGCTCATGTTTACAGTGTACAGTGACAACCATAAAGCTTACCGCCTAATTGATATTGACACTGATTGTGTTCTTTTCAGTCGTGATGTTTTTGATGAAGACCGAGGCCCTTTTCCTCAGCACCATTCTAAGGATCAGCCTTTGAAGGCATCTGACTTGGGTATTGATCTTCCTCTTGGTTCACCTGATGGGAAGGACGATGCAAACTCTATATTCAACAATGCACCACCCAAGTTTCCTCCGGTCGATGAGCACCTTCCTCCTGCTCCTGATCCTGATCCACTTCCTCCTCCAATTATTCCTCTTGCTCCTCCTGTTGCCTCCTCTACTCTTCGCCCTGAATGGTGGGCTAAAACTATCAGTGATCTTCGTCCTAATGAGCTCATTGAGGGTAGAACTTCTAGACATAAGGGCATCCAGCATAACACAGTCAAATTTGCTATTATGGCTAACATCCACAATATCTATGAGCCTCAGACATATGTCGAGGCGAAAGGGATTCCAGAATGGGAACAGGCAATGGATGTTGAGTTCCAAAGCCTTCAAAAGAATCACACCTGGGTTCTGTCAGATCTCCCTCAAGGGAAGAAACCCATTAGCTGTAAATGGGTCTATAAGGTCAAGTATCATGCAGATGGTACCTTAGACAAATATAAGGCCAGGTTAGTTGCTCGAGGATTCACACAGCAAGAAGGCATTGACTATGAGGAGACTTTTGCCCCTACTGCTAAGATGAGTACTATTCGCCTTCTTCTCACCATTGCTACTCAGTATGGTTGGAAAGTCCACCAGGTAAACGTCAAGAGTGCCTTCCTCAATGGTGACCTGCAGGAAGAAGTCTACATGACGCAACCTCACGGTTTCAAGGTTGTCGGTTCAGAACCCAAAGTGTGTAGACTCTAGAAAGCACTCTATGGCCTTCAAATTGATCAATACTTACTCGTGGTTTTTAGCGTAGTCCTTCCGACAGTAATTTGTATATCAAACACTCTGGTAATGATATACTCTTTCTTGTTGTTTATGTGGATGACTTAATCATTACTTGGAACTCCGCACATTTGATCTCCGAAATCAAACAGGATCTGTGCAAAACTTTTGATAAGACAGATCTAGGGCTTCTTCATTATTGTTTGGGTGTTGAGGTTTGGCAGACTGACCGCAACATTTTCCTCTCTCAGTCTAAATATGCCTGAAGCTTGCTTGACAAGTTTCACATGCAGGATTGCAAACCTGCCACCACACCTATGGAGACTGGGCTGTAATTGTCCACCTCGTCTGATTCTCCTCCTGCAGATGAAACCCAATTCCAGCAACTCGTGGGTAGTCTCATCTATCTCACTGCCACTAGACCTGAGCTCAGTTTTGCAGTCAGCTACATATCACGCTTTATGACAGCCCCCAGGGTTGAGCATTGGGTAGCAGCAAAGCATGTCCTGCGCTATGTGAAAGGCACTTCGGATTATGGCCTTCTTTACACCAAGAGTGATGATCCTAGACTCAGTGGGTTCACAGATTCGGATTGGGCAGGCTCAGTTGATGACCGGAAATCAACTTCAGGATATGTGTTCAGTTTGGGATCTGGTGCTGTCACCTAGACTAGCAAGAAGCAACAGGCAGTGGCTCTTTCTTTGACTGAAGCAGAATATAGAGGAGCTGTTAAGGCAGATTGTGAGGCAATTAGGCTTCGCCGAGTCTTGCAGATATGCAAATATCTCAAACCGATCCGACTCCTCTGTTTTCAGACAATCAGGGAGTGCTCAAACTTGCCAAGAATCCAGTCTTCCGTGAACAAACCAAACACATAGAACTTCATTGTCATTACATTCGGCAATTGGTTGATGACGGATCTATCCAATTGTTATATGTTCCCACCTCGGAACAGCCAGCCAATATTTTCACCAAACCTCTCAATTCTGATAAATTTGTAAAATTTAGGGGCTCTATTGGTGTCGTTGATAGATTGAGCATTAAGGGAGGGTATTAGAATAATATCTTATTCCTTTTAGTTTTAATGCTCAATATTATAAATATCTTGTTAAGACCTTTGATCTTTCTGGCAGTTTCTATTTTAGAAACTTGCCTCTTTGTATCCTGTGTACAGTCTATTTATTTGAGCTTTGCTCTCAATAATATTTATTCAGATTTTTACCAATTACTCATCGTAATAAAAATGCACTATACCATGGTTCTCCTGTGAGGGTTGCAAGAGTGCCTCTTGCGGGTTCTCCAACATTTTATGCTTCATTTTCACAACCAGCCTCATTGATTTCAGCATCTTTATAACTTCAATATAATGTACCTACCTTTTTCCTAAGCAACGATGTCTTGGTTGCCATGAATCTTTGTATGTAAAACATAACTTCCTTCTCCTTAAATGGTTCCTACTTGCATCCATTTACTTGATCTTTGTTGTACCCATCCTCGAGAGTATCAAGCTTCTTTGAAAAGGTTTGTCGATTTGCATATGTGGAGTTGTCCTCTTACCATTCAAATTGTCCCTTGCCACTAAATCTTCCAAGTTCAAAGTTGATGTCATGGCTTCTTTGAAAAATGTAGGGTTTAAAGCTTTTAGTAACCCTTTAAGTGGCTCCACTCAACCTTCAACAAAGAGAATTATCAACCTTCTGTCAAACATATCAGGCACCATTATAGCGAGTTTTTCAAACTTAGCTACATAGTCTTCCACTCTGCTTTATTGCCTCAGTTAAGCTAGATACCTGAAATTTATTTTTGGGTTTGTTCTATCAAATCTCTCAATTATCTTTGACTACATTCCTCTATGGTCGAAATTGAGTCATGTAATCTTTGACTACATTCCTCTACGGTCAAAATTGAGTCATGTACCTAAGTTGCTAACCCATGGTACCACCACTCATGAGCAACTCCTTCCAAATGCAAGGTTGCGAACTTGATGTCCTCTTTTGTCATTGGGTTCAATGAGTAGTCAGTGTCAACTTTATGTAACCATTATTACGATGAGTAATTGGTAAAAATATGAATGCTTTATTATTAAGAGCAAAGCTCAATAAATAGACTATACAGAGGTTACAAAGAGGCAAGTTTCTAAAATAGAAACTGCAAGAAAGATCTTAACAAGATATTTACAATATTGAGCATTAAAACAAAAAATAAGAAGATATTATTCTAATACCCTCCCTTAATGCTCAATCTATCAACTACACCAATAGACCCCCTGAATCTTTACAAACTTATCGGAACTGAGAGGTTTGGTGAAAATATCTACAGGTTGTTCCGAGGTAGGAACATATAGTAACTGAATGGATCCGTCTTCAACCAACTGCTGAATGTAGTGATAGTGAAGTTCTGTGTGTTTGGTTTGTTCATGGAAGATTGGATTTTTGGCAAGTTTGAGCACTCCCTGATTGTCTGAAAACAAAGGGGTCGGACCGGTTTGAGATATTTGCATATTTGCAAGCACCCAGCGGAGCCAAATTGCCTCACAAGCCGCCTTAAAAGCTCCTCTATATTCTGCTTCAGTCGAGGAGAGGGCCACTGCCTGTTGCTTCTTGCTAGTCCAGGTGACAGCACCAGATCCCAAACTAAACACATAGCCAGAAGTTGATTTCCAGTCATCAACTGAGCCTGCCCAATCGGAATCAGTGAACCCACTGAGTCTAGGATTATCACACTTAGTGTAAAGAAGGCCATAATCCGAGGTGCCCTTCACATAGCGCAGGACACGCTTCGCTGCTATCCAATGATCAACCCTGGGGGCTGTCATGAAGCGTGATATGTAGCTTAATGCAAAACTGAGGTCAAGTCTAGTGTCAGTGAGATAGATGAGACTACCCACTAGTTGTCGGAATTGGGTTTCATCTGCAGGAGGAGAATCAGACGTGGAGGACAATTTCAAGCCAGTCTCCATAGGTGTGGAGGCAGGTTTGCAATCCTGCATTCGAAACTTGTCAAGCAAGCTTCTGGCTACTTAGACTGAGAAAGGAAGATGTTGTGGGCAGCCTGCCAAACCTCAACACCCAAACAATAATGAAGAAGCCTTAGATCTGTCATATCAAAAGTGTTGAACAGATCCTGTTTGATTTCGGAGATCAAATGTGTGGAATTCCCAGCGATGATCAAGTCATCCACATAGACAACAAGAAAGAGTATATCATTACCAGAGTGTTTGATATACAGATTACTGTCGGAAGGACTACGCTGAAAACCACGAGTAAGTACTGATCAATTTTTATGTACCATGCCCGAGGAGCCTATTTAAGACCATGGAGTGCTTTCAAGAGTCTACACACTTTGGGTTCTGAACCGGCAATCTTGAAACCGGGAGGTTGCGTCATGTAGACTTCTTCCTGCAATTCACCATTGAGGAAGGCACTCTTTACGTCCATCTAGTGAACTTTCCAACCATATTGAGCAACAATGGCGAGAAGAAGACGAATAGTACTCATCTTAGCAGTAGGAGCAAAGGTCTCCTCATAGTCAATGCCTTCTTGTTGTGTGAATCCTCGAGCAACTAATCTAGCCTTATATTTGTCTAAGGTACCATCTGCATGATACTTGACCTTATAGACCCATTTAAAGCTAATGGGTTTCTTCTCTTGAGGGAGATCTCACAGAACCCAAGTGTGATTCTTCTGAAGACTTTGGAACTCGGCATCCATTGCCTATTCCCATTCTGGAATGCCTTTGGCCTCGGCATATGTCTGAGGCTCATAGATATTGTGGATGTTAGCCAAAAGAGCAAAATTGACTGTGTTATGCTAGATGCCCTTATGTCTAGAAGTCCTACCCTCAATGAGCTCATCAGGACGAAGATCACTGATGGTTTTGGCCCACCATTTAGGCCGAAGAGTAGAGGGGCCAACAGGAGGGGCAGGCTCAGGATCAGGATCAAGATGAAGGTGTGCATCTTCCGGAGGAAACTTGAGTGGTGCATTATCAAGTACAAAGTTTGTATCATCCCTCCCATCAAGTGAACCAAAAGGAAGATCAATACTCAAGTCAAAGGCCTTCAAAGGCTGATCCTCAGAATGATACTGAGACGAGGCGAGCTGAAATGGGCCTCTGTCTTCATCAAAAACAACATCACGACTGAAAATAACACAATCAGTGTCAATATCAATCAGGCGGTAAGCCTTATGGTTGTCACTGTACCCTGTAAACATGAGCTTCTGACTCTTGGAATCCAACTTAGCGCGCTTAGCATCAGGAATCCACGCATAGGATAAAGAGCCAAAAACTTTCAAATGGCTGATCTGAGGTTTGCGACCAGACCATGCTTCCTCAGGAGTCTTAGTTTTAACAACATGAGTGGGTGACCTATTAAGAAGATAGACTGTTGTGAATACTGCTTCTGCCCAATATTTCCTAGGAACATTTCTATGTTTCAGCATAGACCTAGCCATCTCTATAATGATGTGGTTGCGACGTTCTACAACGTCGTTTTGCTGAGGGGTCTAAGGGGTGGTTAACTGACGTTTTATGCCATGAGTGTCACAAAAAGTAGAGAAGGCAGAAGAACAAAACTCCCCCCATTATCAGACCTAAGAGTGATAATAGAAGAACCAGACTCTTTTTCTACTAAGGCCTTAAATTTCTGAAATATAGTAAACACATCTGATTTTTGCTTTAGGAAATACACCCACATTTTACGACTGAAATCATCAACAAAAAGCAAGAAATACATGTACCCAGTAACAGAAGTAGTATTCATAGGACCACATACATCAGCGTGGACCAGCTGCAGTAACTTGGAGGCTCGCCATGAGTCACCATCCTTGAATGGTGTCCGGTGTTGCTTCCCAGCTTGGCAAGCTTCACAAACTCGAGGATTCTAAGTCTGAATATCAGGTAGGCCATGTACTAAGTCGTCCTGAACAAGCTGTGCAGGATACTGAATATTCAGGTGACCATATCGCTGATGTCAGAGACTGGTGAGAGAGGAAGAGTGTGTTGTGAAGGCATGCTCAAAAGAATCGTCTGTGTCCACAAGTCTATAGAAACCATGATCCTCAATGCCAACAGCTAAAGTAGTGCTAGAAGCTCGATCAACAATCGAGCACTTATGTGCGCTGAAGATAACATCCAGCTGAGGAGAATGCCGCATAATCTGACTAACTAAAAGGAGATTAAGTTCCATACCAGGAACATAGTGCACATTGTGGAATAGGAGACGCCTTCCGCCAGATTGTATCTGAACATTACCCTTGCCGACAATAGAGTACTCTTCACCACCTCCAAAAATAACTGAGTCCGTGTAGGAAGAGAACTCAACAAACCAATCACGCCTGTGAGTGAAATGACGAGAAGCACCAGAATCAATGTACCAAGCAGAAGACTTCACATGGTCTGCAAGTCTTTTAGCCATGAAGGCATAAAGGCAGATTCTTGTTGCTCTGTGTGCTCAGCAACATTGGCTTGGGGCTGAAACCCTCCCTGCTTCCGCTGCTCGGAAGCCAAGCTGGTACGGCAATCTTTGATCATATGACCAAATTTGTGACAGAAATTGCACTACACCTTTTTCTTAGAACCATCCTGAGATTGAGAAGGGCCCTTCTGCTGAAAGGACTGATATGACTGAAATTTGCCCTGATCCTTGTGAAAAGATTGGGATGCAAAGGCCTGCTCTGAGGAGGACGAGGTGGCACTGCTACCAAACTGTTGTTTCCAACGATCCTGCTGCAGAAGTTTGGTGCACAACTCTGGGAATTTCAGATCCACATTAGTCGAGGTAATGTTGAGAGTTTCTATGAAGTGCTCATAAGATGATGGTAGACTTTTCAGAGTAATGACTACCATATCTTCTTCCTCCATCTTCCGACCGATAGCTTCAAGCTGATCGTGAATGTCTTTAATCTTCGTGAGATGCTCCTGTAAGGACATGCGTTCATCCATTATGATGGAGAACAGTTGGTTCTTCAGAAAGAACGCGCGACTTTTGTCGGATGTCTCATGCAACTCTTTTAAATACTTCCAGATGTCGACAGCAGACTTGCCAGAGGGAATCTGAGGGAGTTGATCATCTATGACAGAGAACTTGAGAAGCATAACAACTTCTCAATTCCAATCGTCAAACTTGTCCTGGTCTGCAGAGACAGAGGTCAGACAAGTCTTTGTTCCTAGAACAAGCGCATCCAGGCGACGGTACTCGAAGATGGTCAACATGCGCTGCTTCCAGGTGTTATAATTGCGGTCGTTGAATCGTTGATTGCCTTCCAACAGTAAATTGGTGAGTGACGCCATCTTGCACGCTTCCCAATGTAGAAAAAGTGAGAAATAAAGAGAAGGCGTGAACACTGGATTTGAAACACAAATCCCAATGCAGAGAACATAGGCTGAATCAAGTGTAGACTTCAAGAATTGATGAAGTACAACGTGCACGGATTTCAAGAAAATTGTTGGCTGACCAAAAAAAATCTGACAAGGACCCAAAAGAAATCTGGAAAAACCCAGAAGGAACCTGAAATCGGATTTGAAATCCGTTGGCACAAATTGAGGCACAGAAAACAATGCACCCAGAAAATTTGGAAAGCGACCCAGTTGAACTCTCAAAAAACCCAAAAGAAATCTACAAGAAAATTTGGAATCCGGCACGAAAAACTAGAGTTTCAAAAGAAACCTTAGCTGGCCGCTTCAAACTCCATAAATGGCGAATTTGCAGAGAGTTTTGCTGAAGGAGCCGATGTGTGTTATCAGAACGACCTTGAGAGAGGTCGAAATAAACCGGAATAGCTGCCAAATGAAGAAGACAGCGCCAAAAAAATGCAGTATAATGGTCGCGGTTTGCAGAAAAAACGACCATACAGGGTCGAAGAAAGCCGCCAAGGATCACAACGGTCGTCGTTTATGCACAGACAACCAAGAAAAAGAGGTGCGGCAGTCACCACCAAGCACCAATGTCGTCTAGAACAACATAGCCACGACCCGCGAAAGGAAAAGTAAAAAAAAACGCGGTTTTCAGAGGCTTCAAGCTTGAAGCAAAAAACCCACGATTTTTTAGAGAAGAAAAACCTTCACAAAAACCCTAGTCGGGTTGAATAAGCCCAGAGCCCAAAAAAAATCTCACAAAACAATTTCGAAGATAAGTGATAAGAATTTTTAAAATGAAATTTTAATTTTTCGATAACTTGCTCTGATACCATATTACGATGAGTAATTAGTAAAAATATGAATGATTGATTATTAAGAGCAAAGCTCAATAAATAGACTATACAGAGGTTACAAAGAGGCAAGTTTCTAAAATAGAAACTGCCAGAAAGATCTTAACAAGATATTTACAACATTGAGCATTAAAACAAAAAATAAGAAGATATTATTCTATTAACGATGATCTAGTTGTAGTACTACCTCTTCCATCAAAGTTGGGCATTGTAATTTTTCCCAAACGATGTTGAACTACCTTCCTCTCATTCCCTTTCCTCCTATGCCCTCCTTTTGCTTTTAGATCACAATATTCAGTAAAGGTCATATCATTCTTAACTGATTCCCTTAGAGCATGATATTCAACATAAAGACAATACATTTCATTGATCTGCCTTGGTTGGTCCTCACTAGCTTCTTCGTTTGTCAAAACTTTAGCCCTATATGTCTTGGTTGAGGCTTTAACTCCCCTAGAATTGTTGTTCTTAGCATTAATAATAAACCTCCCTTTATTAGCAGCACTTCCTTCGCTCCTATCTGTTTCACACTTATCACCACAATGATTCTCAAGGATTCCTTAAAGAATTGTGCCACTCCCTTTAACATCTCAAACATGTTAAAATGTAGCTCTTCAAATCTCTTGACAAAGGCCTTAGCAGCCTCCTCGTCTCCATATCCCATAGTGTTGCCTTTCTGCTTTTCACCTGTAGATACCTCTGACTTCTTTAAGTCATCAATTGACCCCCACAAAGGCCTTAGCAGCCTCCTCGTCTCCATATCCCATAGTGTTGCCTTTCTGCTTTTCACCTGTAGATACCTCTGACATCTTTAAGTCATCAATTGACCCCCACAAGTTGGCAAGCTTGAAGGCTTTGATACCACTGAAATATCCCTTGTCAATATCAATCTCCAATTTTCAGATATGGGAACAATAGTTGGGAGTTTCATACATTGTTCCAAATGATGTCTTTCCAAAATTCGTTATACAACAAGATAAACCGATAATGGTATCAACACAAATATAAGAGAAATAGTTTTGAACTGACAACTACTTCTGAATCGAAATGGATATGGGATACCACTTTAAAATCGACAACTTTAAGATTTCAGATATTCAGATAACAGTGAACCACTTTCAAAATGTCAAATTTATTTTAGATATCAAAAACGGACCCAATGAATCTATTGTTTATGACAAAAAAGACTGAAACTTTACAATACTAATTGCAGATTAAAGAACAACCAAAGACACTAATCACGATGACACCATACAATTTCCATCAGGCTTCTGAGAGGTACAATATCCAGCCGCAGAGATTTGTTACTCAAAAATGTTTGCATTGATCCAAGACGACACTCAAGGAATTACATTGGAAGGGGCAAGCCTAAAGTCTCTTGTCTTTCACTGTCTCTCTGCGATCAATTACTCCAATGCGCTTAGCCTCCCTATATGTTCTTCGACAATCTAGAATCGCTTTTAGTTGTTCTCCTTTGATTCTTATGGTCTACTTATTATCGCCTGAGCTCTATCGGAGACAAAGGCGAAAGCGAGCTCCCCAAACCAAGTCGCTTGTCCTCCAATGGCCTCAATTGATCTCAACGAAATTCTTCATTTAATCTACTTGTTTTCCAGCTCCCTTGTGCATGTCGTCAATGATAAATAGTCGTGGATATAATTAGAATTGAATGAGAATTTTCAATAGTAATTATAGCGATAGTAGGGTTAGTTGTCGTTCCAACTGACAAGTTGTGCTATGCACTTCTTAATTCAACCAAACATACCCTAAACTAAACTAAGCTTCATCTTATATAGGCAATCCAATATAGGACCAGCTCTTTAATTCAGGTTCATCACATCTGTCGTCACTCACTAATACATCAAATCAGCTCTCGCTCAATCATCATTCATCACTCTATGAATTCCACATTCATTCAATCATCATTCACTAATATATTAAATCATCAAACCAATGGAAAGCATTTAATCACCCATCAAACACATCAATTGGGTATCAAGCAAACAAACCAACAATCAATTCTTCCATCAATTCAGTCGGTCTTTTAGTATTCATTCAAACATCAATCAAGGTAGATCGAAGAAAATAAAAGAAATCAAACAGATTAGAAATATATATACAACATTCAATAGCAAAATTATGATTTAGACTGGTATGCATGAGAATGTGAATATGCAGAGAATAATAATTTTTGAAACAGTCAGGAATCGTTGTCTTCTTCTTATATTATCGACTTCATTCTTGAATCTTTAACAAATGCTTGCCGTCTTAAATACTTGATGCCTCAAATTTATTCAACAGCTTTTCTATCGCTGCACTTTAATATCTATTTTACTCAGTCACTAACTTGTTAATGAATAAGAAAAAATAACTGTCTCTTATGCCATCACAGCCTTCCATGAATCGCTACTCATTAGTATTTGTTTGTTCTTTTATTTGAATCACCCCACTGAATTTGAAGATCCACTAATTATTTATCATTCGGCAAAATAGGGAAGACCCACGGCCTTAGAAAATTCAAATGGTGACATGGCAGATAATTCTAACTTCCCACAAGCAAGTAGGTGAACTAGAAAAGCAACCAGCACAAGCAGATAACTACGCAAACACCCAAGTAGCTCAACCAAACAACCAAGAAGCTCAAACACGCAACCAAGTAGCTCAACCAAACAACCAAGCAGCTCAAACACATAACCAACTAGCTCAGCCAGACACCCAAGTAGCTCAACCAGACAACCAAGCAACTCAAGCAAGTAGGCAACCATCTCAAGCAAGTAACCAAGTAGCTCAACCACACAACCAAGCAGCTCAAGCAAACAACCAGGCAACTCATTCCGCTTCTCAATTACTTTAAGTAATTCTCTGAAACTTATACGACCTTGATCATCAACCTTTTACATCAATGACAACATATTCAACAGTGTGAACCCTAGGTCATCAATGTCCTAAACCAAATCCATAAAAGAACCAGGGGAGGGGAGGAGTTCTGTTGAACCCTGCATTATAGGTTCAAACCAGTTTTCTAATCTACAAGTGCAATGCCAAAAGCCAGTTCATACACAAAATAAGGCTGCTACAACTGCAATGTGAGGAGCCAGTTGATTGAGAAGACTGAAAAGAAAAACTACAAACAAATGCCAATACACAATCTATATTTTTGTATAAGTACATTCTAAACCAAGGTTGTCCATATTTGAATCAAAAACATTACTACACAAGAATGTCAAAATGGAATACATGCCCAATTTGACCAAATCGATTTACTCATCAGTTTAGAGTCCCTCCTTATGTCTAGCATTCTAATCTTGGCTAAGACAATCATTGTTTCTATGTAACAGGAAAACAAATTTATGGAACATTTAAAAAAGCTATAGTAGAATATGTAGGAACGTTACGAAGTATGCTAGTGGAAATACACCATGAAGGAAACAAAATCCAATTCTAACACAGGAATGTGATTCCCATGAGGCATCCAACCAAAGAATGTTTTCACTTTGTCATGTCAACTTAATTTTGTTAATAATTTGATTGCAAATTAATATAAAAGTTGACTGAATTCTGAAAAGAGCACTTTATCATGAAATTGCTACTCCTGGCGACTTATTTCAAGTCCGATTACAAATTGAGATAAACAGCTTACACAACTCTTACAAATAAAAATATGAAAATCCAATCTCAATTTCTGCTACTGGAAATTTTGGTGTCCACACTGTTTTAATGTTCCCTACGTTCACAACACCTTGCCATGTTTTCTTCTTGGAATTCTGTGAGTTGCTGCTGGTCGGTGCTGTGATCTGCAGTTCTTGACTCATGCCCAGGAAGGCTTCTTTGCAGTTATCTATGACTAGATGATCCTGGATTTGACAGTCAAACTGTACTGCTATGTTGAACCCACAAAAGATCTTGAACTAGGAGGAGGGTGTTGAAACTAGCTACTGACTGACTTTGGACTGAAACTTCTAAACTGGAAATATACTGAAATCTCCAAACACTATGCAATTCCTAAACCAGAACCACCAACTAGAAGGCTAAGGATTTACATCCCTGGTCTCATTTTGAAATGCTGAAGGGGTTTTGTCCTTGAGTCTCAAGCAATCAGGATGTCCGTCCTGGGACTCTGCAAGCAAGTACTCAAATAAGGCTTCAAGAAGAGAAAACATAATCTTGACAACCTTCCTGCTGCCTACCGTGTGTGCTCATATATCCCTAGGGTTGTGGCAAAGACCCCTAAGGCCTCCACCTCTTTAACTCGTGCTTTTTTAAAAGTTTTTTTTACAAACATTTAAAAAGATCTTTCCCATTTGAGGCAGGCACATTTGGCCTTGTCCTAGTTCAGGCTGTTGTCTCTCTTTTATCTTTTTTGGTTTTTTCTCCTTTGATTTTATATTTTCTTTTGCTTTAACTTTTTCTATTGCAAAAAAATTTTGACTTCATGCATTGTTTACAAATAGCTATGTGAAAAAGGCGTCTTAAAATTATTAAATGGTAGAAAAAGAAGTTATCTTCAACTTAACATATAGAGGGAGAATATCTAAGATAAGATGTAGTTCTGTGCAATCACTGCAATGTAATGATAAATAAATAAGTACTGGGCCCAAAAATGTTGAAGAGTAAATCACTTAGAAATCAATGGTCCCAACCAACAAAGAGTTTAAATGAAAATGTGGATGTATCAACTAATTTCTAATTATTCACCTTAGGGGCTTGAAATTGGGCGGAGGTGTACCCCAAACTACAGTTGCCTGTGACATGCACAGTGGGAAAAAAGAATATGGCCTATAATCATTAATAAATTTAAAGCTCATGTGAAGATTTGCATTTAAATTGCGGAGATGGGGCTTTTTGCATCTGCCTGTCAGCATACATAATCAACAAATCAAAAACATAATATTCAATGGTAGTAGCATACCTTGGATGTCTTGCACATGTCTCAGAAGCGCATGCTATTACATTTAACCTTCCACACCATGCAATTGCACTACAAAAAATAAATCAACAAAACAAAAGGGTTAAAAAAAGAAATTCATAATTAACACATCTGAATACACCAAAATTGCAGTTAGCCTTAACCAAGAGAATGTCCAATGGTTTCTCATTTGTATAAGAAATGTAATATTTTTACTAGTCTCTCAGATGATTTGATATACAAGTGAGAAGGCAACGAGTCTAAAAAATGTGCCTTAATATAAGATAGTAATAATATTTTAGACCTAGTTTACAAGTCTTTTCTACAAACCCAAACAAAGTAGCCTTATTGACCGATTTCATGTGATAAGTTTGCAAGTTTGACTATTTCATCAGTAAAAACTTTTAATGCTATATTTTTTTCAATTTTCTTTTACACTAGCATTCCAAATTAGAATGAGTGATTTATCACAAATATTAGGTAACGTGCTGATCTTCTTCTAGACACATGTATGTTTGTTTGAGGTTTGACCTCATTTTATGGTAAATTTAGTAGATATTCAAAAGTGCAAATCCTTACTGTTTACTTTAAATAGATAACTTCTTCATGAAAATACTTAAAAAAATATAAAAAGATTTTAGTGCAAAGAATTTCAAAATATATTTTCTGTTATATCCTTTCCTGTTGCCAAATTATTTGATATTCAGACATTCTTTTCTACTCCTAACCTCGCTTGTCATATACATGGGCTATCTGCAGGTAGAATTTCCAGTCAGAAGGATAAAATTAAGATACGACTGGGTATTTCAATGTTTACATTTTAATTCAATTTGGATTTAGGGTTCCATGAACAATGGTCAAGGCAAATAAGTGTATGACTTTGGATAGTCCAGTTTGATTTGTGTTAAAGCTGCCTAATGTAACAGCTAAGGAAAGGAATCGTATGACTTCAGACAGGATGCAGTTTGATTTGCTTGAATGCTGCTGTAATGGCTGCCCTTGGTGTCAAACAGAAAATTATTCTAGAAAGTTCGATCACTAGCTAGGAGGAGATGACTTGGGTTGAGCATGATGGACAGAATGTTGCTATGATACTCCTGGATTTCGAAAAAGCGTATGACTGGATAGAAAGGTCTTATGTGATTGATATGTTGAAAACATTTGAGTTCCCGCAAAATTCTGTAGATGGGTAAATATATTGTTCAATGACTCCTCTACACAAATTGATGTAAATGGAGAGCTTATAGACCCTATTTTACTCCAAAGATCTATTAGGCAAGGTTGCCCAATTGCTCCAGCCTTGTTTATCATAGCTACAAATGCAATGCACTATTTTCTCAAGACTAATCTCATTCCCCCCCCCCCCCCCCNTTCCCCCCCCCCCCCCAATCAAGGGCATCAGACTTCCTAATCATGATTGTTTGATTAATGCTCAGTTTGCTGATTATACAGCTATTTTCATTGAACTTACAAAGAGGAATTTTGACAAAAGGTTATCTACTCTCATGCTCTCTACCATTCCTTGGCTTGGCTATTTGCTAACTTGCAATTTGGCAAACTCCAAAGAATGCAAAGAGATTTTCTTTGGTCAGATGGTAAGGGTTATAAAAAAAAGGCAATGTGTCAATTATAATTGGTATTTGTTGATATTTGTAGCTTTGATCAGATAAAATATTGATTTCACGAGGATAGATAAAATTGTGATATATATATATATATATATATATATATATATATATTATCATTGTTATGATATATAATGATAATGATTATCATTATTATATTATAACTATTCAGATTCCATTTATGACTATCGATTAATATTGACTATCGATTGTTATTAATTAATAGAGACCCCGATTATATGTTATCGGGTCTGGGCAAACATACGTTGGGTTGGTGACAAAAGATCACGCCTATGATAGGCGTGACTCCTTGCCTATGATAGGCGTGACTCCTTGAGGAGTCACGTCTATCATAGACGTGACTACGCATGCTTACCGCCACGATATATATATCGTTGTCACTGAATACTTTCAATGTACAGCATAGCAATCGACAAGTGAAGAGACATTGATTAGTTTTCTGCAAAACAATATATATATATATATTGTTCATATTCAACGAAAGGTATAAGATTACAGTTTATATCCATTGATTTAATTACTTATAGATTAGATTTGATATAGGTTAAATTTACATTTACATGGTATCAGAGCCAAGTTAGGAAGGATCCTAGTAGAAATTGAACTTGAGAAAATCAGATTTAAATCTAAAGAACATTACACTCCTCTATGGCAACTGTAATCCGATTCGAAGATAGGCTAGGAGGAAATAACTTCTCATCATGGAAGTTCAGGATTATGATGATATTAAAAGAAAATAAAATTAAGTCATTTGTAAAAAGAAACAAAGTAGAACCAGAGAATGATCCCGAGAAAACAACATGGATTGAAGGAAATGAAAAGGCCATGAAGATCATAGTTGATGGAGTCAGAGATCATATAGTGCCAATTTTGACAAAACATGAGACTGCATATCATATGTTTACGTCACTCGAAAACACATATGAAATAAATAATGCCAGCAGGACCTTAGCTCTAAAAAGAGAAATAAATCATATAAGTATGAATAAAGGAGAATCTATCAACGCATACTTTATGAGAGTATCTGCACTAAGGGATCAACTATCAACACTTGGATACGAGATTGAAAGTAAGGAACTAACACTTATTGCCTTAGATGGTCTACCAAATTCTTGGGAGACATTTGTTAAAGGCATTAGTGCAAGGTCTAAATTTCCAAAGTTTGACCGACTAAGATCCGACTGTCTTCAAGAGGAATCAAGACTGACAAAGAAAGGACTCAAACAAAAAAACATAGATGAAGATCTCCATGTCTTGAACGTGAACTCTCACAAGAAAGGAAAGAAGAAGCACTTCAAAAAGAGGAAGCTATCATGGGAAAGGTTCATCCAAGAAATATGTTTCACACATCCAATGTTTCAGATACGATCAATATGGGCACTATGCAGTCAGATGTCCTGATAGAACCAAGAACCAAGCAACAAGCATCATATGCCAAAGTAGGAAAGTCCTAGACAGAGCATGAATCCGAGAAATATGTATTCTACTCTGCACTTTCAAATCAAGTCTCAAATAAATCCAACACTTGGCTTATAGATAGTGGTTCATCAAGACACATCATTGGGTTCAGGGAACTCCTAGACTCCATGGTAGAAGAAACTGATGAGGAAGTGACAATTGGAGATGACTCTGCACATCCAGTCAAAGGCGCTGGAACTTGCACCATCAAACTAAAGTTTGGCATCTCTATTCAACTCACTGGAGTATTGTTTGTTTCGGGCATCAAAAGGAACTTGGTCTCCATATTTGCACTTGAAGATAATGGATATAGGGTAACCTTCATGGATAGTGAAGTGTTGGCATGGCCAAAGAACTCTACTATTAAGAAAGCTCAAACCATAGGTTATAGACAAGGTTATTTGTATGAGTTATGTACCGAACCAAATAGCCCTAATTCATGAAATTGCAGACTCTAATGAAATATGGCATAGAAGATTAGGTCACCTCAATTTTCGTGCCCTATCTTCCATCGAAAGATTAGTCACAGGTTTACCCAAACTCAAACAATACCATTCAAGGGCATGCAAGGGGTGTGCCTTAGGGAAGAACACTAAGGGGACTTTTCAAAATAGTTCTAGCAAAACAAATGGTGTATTAGAATTAGTCCACTCATATTTATGTGGGCCCATGTTTGTACCTTCTTTAGGAGGGTTTCTATAATATGAAATTTTTGTTAAAGACTTCTCCAAAAAGACCTGGATCTATTTCCTCAAATGTAAAAAATCGGAGGAGATCCTTAAAAGGTTTAAGGAATTCAAATCCCTTATTGAAAACTCTTCTAGAAGAAAAGTAAAAACCTTAAGGACAGATAATGGGAGGGAATATACATCAGATATTTTTAAAGAATTTTGTATAAAAGTTGGGATTAAGAGGGAGTTAATTGTACCCTACAACCCTCAACAAAACGGAGTTGCTAAAAGGAAAAATAGAACCATTATAGAAGCTGCTAGGGCTATGTTACTTGATCAAAACATAGAGACATCACTTTGGGCAGAAGCCTCTAGTATTGTTGTCTACATACAGAACAGATGTCCTCACTCCCATATTGAAGACAAAACTCCTGAAGAAGCTTTCACTAGTATAAAACCAGACATCAGTCACTTGAGGATATTTGGTTGTCCTATTTACATTCATGTGCCCAAAGAGAAAAGAACTAAGCTAGAACCTTCTGGGAGAAAAGGTATTTTTGTAGGCTATAGTGAAACCTCAAAAGCTTATAGAATATATGTGTCTGGTCAGAGACAGATTGAACTAAGTAGAGATGTGATTTTTGAGGAAGAAATAGCTTTTAAAAGAGCCAGAAATTCTATTGAGTCAGAAATTCAAACTTCTCCTATAGACCTAGAAGAGGATCCTACTCCTGAGATTCATAGGAAGTATCCTGGGGAAGATAGAAATGAAGAATAAATCACATCATTGAAAAATCATAAGAAGAGACCACTCTGGGCTACTAAGACAATGAAAGGAGCAAAGACTTATGCAGCTCCATCAAGGACTTTTAGAGAAAGTAAAAGACCTAAGAGATTTTCTAGTTATGTAGCTTTGATGAGTGAATTCATCAAATCAAAACCTGCTAATGTTTCAAAAGCTCTCCAGCACCAAGTATGGAAGGATGCCATGACAGAGGAGTATCAATCCATTTTGAAGAATGATGTGTGTGAGATAGTACCTAGGCCAAAAGAGAAATTTGTTATTTCTTCCAAGTGGCTATTTAAAATCAAACATGTTGCAGATGGCAGTATAGAAAAACACAAAGCAAGATTTGTAGCCAGAGGATTTTCACAGAAGGAAGAAACCTTTGCTCCAGTTGCTCGATATACCTCAGTCAGAGCAATTCTAGCCATTGCAACAGCCAAAGGATGGAAAGTCAATCAAATGGATGTAAAAACTGCATTCCTAAATGGAACCATTGAAGCTTAGAGCAACCTGAAGGATTTGAGATCCACAATATAAAAACACATGTGTGCAAATTGAAGAAAGCCCTGTATGGACTTAAGCAGGCTCCCAAAGCCTGGTATGAAAGAATTGACAGTTACCTCATGAGATTAGGATTCTCGAAGAATGATTTAGGCCCAAATCTCTACTTCAAGCAAAACAAAGGTGATATGTTAATGCTGATATTATATGTTGATGATTTGTTGATTACAGGAGAGGATCACCTCATTGATCAGTGTAAGAAGGATCTAGCCTTTGAGTTTGATATGAAGGACTTACGTCTATTACACTACTTCCTTGAACTAGAAGTATGCAAGAAATCAGATAGCATTGTTTTAAACCAAGGGAAGTACACCATTGATATATTGAAGAGATTTGGTATGATGAACTGCAAACCTATGTCATCTTCCATGGAGAAAATCTTCATAAATTGAAGGAAGCCGTAGCAGATTCTCAGTCAGCAGATCCCACTCTCTACAGACAGGTGATTGGATCTTTGATGTATTTGGTCAATACCAAACCCGATATCTGCTATGTTGTAAATGCTTTGAGTCAGTTTATGTGTGAGCCCAAGGAGATACATCTTGTGGTTGTAAAGCATATAATGAGATATCTTCAAGGTACTCTTAATTATGGCCTAAGATATGGAAAGGTTGACTTAGATCTTCATGGGTTCACAAATTCGGATTTGGCTAGAAGCGTGACTGACCGAAAGAGCACCTCCGGATGTTGCTTTAGTTTAGGATCAATTATGATATCGTGGATCAGCAGAAAACAATCCTCAGTAGCTCAGAGTTCTACAGAAGTCGAATATATTGCAGCTTCCATGGCTGCTAGAGAAGTAATATGGCTCAGAAAACTACTTGTGGGATTATTTAGTGAACCTATGAAACCTACTATCATCCACTGTGACAATCAAAGTTGCATTAAGCTTTCAGTGAATCCAGTATTTCATGATAGATCTAAGCATATAGAGATTCCTTATCACTATGTGAGAGATATGGTAGAAAGGAACGCGATTCAGTTGAAGTATATCAGTTGAAGAGATCAAACAGCAAATATTCTTACCAAACCTCTCCTCAAAGTGAAAGTTGAACAATTCAGGAAGAATCTTGGTATGATTGAAATATGATTTTTCAAAATTTGATTTGTACTAATATATTAAAGATGTTTAGTGTGTAAACTTCTTTTGTCATATGTGTGACTATGACTTTATGGGCCTACCCATCCTGTGTATATTTCTGAAAAGTGATGACTTTTTAAAAATCAACACTTGTATTTAACATTATAAGGTGACGATCTTGTAATGTTCAGTAGACTAATATCTTGTGACTTGATATCAATATGATTAATGGATTTGCCATGATTAGTTATGGTAGGCATTATGTGACTTAATGTCAATGCACATACCATAACTGGGATATATAAGGAGAATGTAATGTAAGTATATTATATCCTTCAGAATCACGAGATAGGTGATACTTCGTATCACGAGTTGGGTGATACTTCATATCACAAGTTATGTGATATGTGATACTTCGTATCACAAGTTGAGTGATACTTCATATCACGAGTTATGTGATATGTGATTACTTATATCATAAGTTGAGTGATATATCATAAGACAGATAATTTACATCTATTGTAAGTCATAAGATATTCACAGAGATTATTGTGATATGTTTATATTCCCGAGCTAAGAGGGAGTGTTGATATTTGTAGCTTCGATCAGATAAAATATTGATTTTACGAGAATAGATAAAATTATGATATATATATATATATATATATATTACAAAAAATAATAATAGATGTTATCATTATTATATATATTAATATTTATTATCTATTATCATTATTATGATATATATATTGATATTTATTATCATTGTCATCTATTATCATTGTTATGATATATAGTGATAATGATTATCATTATTATATTATATATAGTGATAATGATTATCATTATTATATTATATATAGTGATAATGATTATCATTATTATATTAAAACTATTTAGATCGAATAAACAAATACATATATTAAATAACGATTCATAAAAGAATCGAACAGATTCCATTTATGACTATCGATTAATATTGACTATTGATTCTTATTAATTAATAGAGACCCCAATTATATGTTATCGGGTCTGGGCAAACATACGTTGGTTTGGTGATGAAAGGTCACGTCTATGATAGGCGTGACTCCATAGGCGTGAGGAGTCACGCCTATCATAGACGTGACTACTCATGCTTACCGCCACGATATATATATCCTTGTCACTAAATACTTTCAATGTACAACACAGTAATCGACAAGTGAAGAGTCGTTAATTAGTTTTCTGTAAAACAAAAAATATATATATATTGTTCAGATTCAACGAAAGGTATAAGATTACAGTTTATATCCATTGATTTAATTACTTATAGATTAGATTTGATATAGGTTAAATTTACATTTACTGTATTGCTTGCCCAAACAAATGGGAGACCTCAGTCTCAAAGATCTTAGATTCCAAGGTTTGGCACTTGCTGCTAAATGGATCTTCAAAGCTATTGACGGTGATGAGCCATGGAAAGTATTGATTAGAAATAATTTGTCCCTATCCAGCCCTAGGAAAGGTAAAAATTGGGGTCTCCTCCATCTATATGATATCTTGTTTGGTAATTTTGAGGTCAAAGCTTTTGGCTCACTTGTGTTTGCAACTCTTTGGAAGACTTGGGTAAAGGTCAAAAATTTGGTAAGGAATGGACCTGCTATTTCTCAATATCCTACTTTTTGTGTTCAAAAGAGATTTATATGATGTAATGTTGCTTTCAATGAAAAACTGATAGCTTTGTCTCAAGGTTGATCTACAAGAATCTGGAACTCCTTGGGGGTGAATTGTATTTAGAACATTCTTGTCAATAACAAATTGAGGCAAAGTTGCATGGACACGAATACAGATACCACCATTTTTTACAACCCTAATATGGATACGGCATTCATAAAAAACCAGGGTTACCCGGGGACGCGTCCCCAGCCTAAATCCCCAAGTTCCCGGAACGGGGACGTCCCCAGGACTTGGGGACGGCTTGGGGACGTCCCCACGCCGTCCCCAAATTCTGAGAATTTGGTGGGGACGTCCCCGGGACTTGGGGACGTCTGTCATAAAATAAGGGGACGGCAAAAAGTCCCGGGGACGGC
>MU226068.1:8547265-8585582 GCA_018584345.1 Thuja plicata | reverse complement strand
TGAATGTATTGTATACTTGCAAATTTCCTTATATATTTGAAAATTTCCCTATATTTACATAGCCGTCCCCTTTGCCGTCCCCTGCCGTCCCCAAAATCGGCAAAAAAATTTGCCGTCCCGGAAACCCATCCCGCCGTCCCCTGCCGTCCCCGTCCCGGAAACTCGGGGTAACCTTGTAAAAAACACAAACACATATATTTAACACAATTTTCTAAGCTATTAGAAGAGATTTTCATTACTTCAAAAGCAATACTGAGACATGATTGCTACATAAATACTTATAAGTTGATTTAAAAATTTACAATGGAAAGATAATAGAATTGCACTGGAAGGTAACCCAAAAAAATGGTTCCCTGAAATAGAAAAACATCCATTTGTCTTTCTCATTGGGTGTAGGTTTTGTTTATACCAAAAAAAAATTGCATTAAGTTCGTTTTTTTTAATTAAATTTAGGAAGAATCATGGCAAATTAAAAAATACAATCACATAGTATTTGGCACAATTGGAAGATCAAGGTTTTTTGGGCATGAGTGGGTATAGTATCTGACATGTATCCGGACCATATCGGATACGTATCTGTTTCAGATATGGGGATAGGCTCAGGGAGTGACAAAGGAGTATCTGGCTACTATGAATTGAGGACATGGGAGCAGATGATGGTCAACTTTGGTATACCCAAGTCACACAAAAAGGCATACTATATTCTCATAAGAGGCCCGGGTGATGTTTCCTTGGGCAATTGATTAGTGATACAGACCTGCTCAACAAAATCCTTTGGGCAGATGGTTCTAAGCTCCATGATAGGACAGTCAACAAACTATACTCAATGCTAACTGGCTTGGGAGAGATTTATAACCGGCTTAACCTTTCTTGGAAGTTTGAATGGTCTGATTCTAAATGGTCTAGTAGTCTTTCTCATATTTAACATAACTCTGTGAAGCCCAAAAAAGTTTGCTTTTGTGTGTTGTTGCTTCTCAAAAAGCTTGTTGACAATGTACAATCGCAATTTGGTCTCTTTTCTTTGGACTGCCTATTAGTTAGAAACTTAGAATGAACCTTGTGGCTTTCTTGGCATGAGATTCTTGCGGTATATGTTGATACTTTTAATATTGTATTGAATTGAATTAATTCTGGCTTGTTCTTTCGAATGAGATTTTGTGGTTTATCTGGAAGAAGAGGAATGCAAAGATTTTCTAGGGCATTAGAAGGCACCTTACTGAGCTCAAGTGTGAGCTCACCTTTGTGTCTATTATGTTGCAGGTCTCAGCTGCTCTTGAAATTCGCAAAGACCAGTTCATGATTTTGCTTAAGGCATTACTATTGTTTAATAAAAAGAGATCAAATCAGCTCATTTATTTCCCCAAGAAAGGAATAACTTGAATCAACAAGAATTTGAACTGCTAAAAAAATTTATGGAGGAGAAAAAAATACCTAAACCAGCTAAAAATGAAGGTACCAAAATGATCAAGACAGCAGAAGGCTTTATATCCACAGATGTTGATCCCAACCTGATTGTGCCAACTCTTGACACCTGTGAATGTGATAGGCTGAATGCAGTAATAGTGTTATTGGGGCTTGGGATCAGCTCTCCTTACCCACTATTTATACAGTTTCATAATTATCTGTGCATACTTCATCTCAACTTTTTTGGCTTGTTGGTGCTTGTTGATACTTTCTAGAGCTGCTGCTCCTTATAATGTAGTGTCTACGTTTGTAAACTACCTTTAATAGAAAAATAAAAATAAATCATTCCCCATGAAGGTCTATGTGCTTTCGAGAGGGCTTGGTAGTGAGGGCTCCACCCCTCAACTCCACTTTCTATCACAATAGGGAGTGTGCACCTCCTGTTCAATCCCCTGAGAAACACAAGGAATTGTTCAAATAGAACAAAATATAACATCCAACACGGTGAATTTCTCGAAATGGAGTAAACCATAGAACACGAATCAAACAATAACCTTAATTTTAACTTAAGTAAGAGTACAATGTATAAAGGAGGAGGTAACAAATGGAATGAATTCAAGTGTTAAATGTTAAATTCCATGAGCCAGCTAAAACTCAGATCTAGTACCTTCCATTTTGCTATCACACTGCTCTACTTCTAAGCTACTGGCCCTTTACAACTGGGGGTGTATGAATTACTCTTCAACAAACGGAGTTCAAAGCAAATTGTTAAAAATTGAATCACATAAGACATCCAGAATACTCGCCCATCGGCCTAGACCGGAGGTGGTAGCCCTCCAAGACAAACTCGTGGATTGAGAAAATTGAAAATATACCAAATCAAAGGTTACCCGTCAATCAAAGATTCGGAATTTCCCAAATCGAAATCTTCAAGTAATATAATTTTTTTATCGAAAAGGAAAAAGACAGAACCTGTATTTTCTGCAGAGTTCGGGAAAGGTCATCTTGTGCTGTAAACTGTCGGGAGTCTGTTGCAGGTACAGCTGGTACACCGTGCCCGCCATGCCTCGATTTTCTTCTTCGGCAGAAGAAGAGGACTTACCAGAATTGTTAACGAATTTGGTCTCGTCGAATTCCTGTCGATCGGGCGAAAGGGTTTTGGCTGAGCAAGGTTTCATAGGAGGTACCTCCTCCTTCCTCACCTCCTCCTCTTCCTCTTCCACCTTTTGTTCTTCCACTTGGTGTTGTTGAATGTCGGTCTCCTGTCTAGAATTATTCATGGTCCTGTCCTCCTCCTCCTTGTCAACAAAATTATATAAAAACAACTGACAGAGACAGATAGCACTGTGCGAGGGATCTTTCGCTGCGTGGTCGGGGTTTTGATATTGAAAAGACGGAGGAATACAAATTGAAATTCAACACACGGATTCCTCTTTCACGGGTCACATCCGCTTCCTCTTCCCTCCTTTCCCGCAAAAGACAAATGGGTGAAAACGCCCCCACTGCTTCCGGATTTGCCAATACAAGCATATATATAAGCATAACCCATTCCACCATTCGCATTTATTCTCGTGCTACGTCACGCCTTCCAAAAAGTCTGCACATTTTTAAATGAACGGGAGTGGGCCAAGGTTTTAGTCGCCATAGTGGGCAAGTCGGTTATCTTTCATGTAAAATGTATGGTTGACCAAATTTTTAAAATTTTCATCATTTGTTCATTATCATGTATATTTTGTGATGGAAATCCACAAAAAAATTGAAAAAAAAAAAAGGTTTTAGAATGTGAAAAAAAAAAAATTGACTCTATTTTTTTTTGTCTTTGGTGCATTTTATATTGTATATTTTGTGATGGAAATCTACAAAAAATTTGAAAAAAAAAAACAGTATCAAAATTTTTTGTTTTTGGTGCATTTTACATAAAGGATAGTTGTTGCCCTTTTTAATCTTGGGCTATAGCAATTGGTATTTGCTAAGAGTACATAATTAACAAGAGACTCATACCAATTGTTATTTGAGTTTGAGGTAGTGTTTAAAATCTTGCGATGTCAAGTTTTATAATTTATTGTAGGAAGATTAGCAATGGACAAACTATGCATTCATTATTGAGATTTATCGTGAAAAGTAAACTTGTGAAAGTAAACAATATAACATGTTCATATAGTCATAGAGCCATGGGAGCATTGAATGAATGATTTTAATGACATCCACAAGACCAAGCAGTCTGAGGGTCCAAAGAAACTTTCAACCTTAAACAATTTTCATATTCCTTTCCAACTCTGATCTTCTTTTATGAATCTTGACTAGCGAACTAGCAGTTTGGTTGACCTTATCCTCTTCAAATAAACAGTTCATGTTGTCCACTTTCAAAATGGTTTCATATTTAGCTTGAATATCGTCATAGGTTGCTCATTCTATGAAAAAGTGTCACTCGATTTCAATTGTGCACGTCCTACAAAACATGCAAGTTCTCTCCTTCCAAGCCTCTTTGGGCCTCTTCCATCTGCTTGTCTCATACCTGAGATGATGCAATCCCATCCTCAATTGTGTCATTAACAGTCTTGATTTCCCTTTAATAGCAACCCTTAAGTATGCTTTCTCCCCATGTTCCCCGATTGGGTTGAACACTTGCATGTAGTAAGCTTTTTTTAACCAATGTTATTAGTCCACATGACACTCTGAAACTTCTCTATGAAAACATTACAATTACATGAATGTTGGTGTGAATTTCATTAGTTGCAATATAAATATATGATTACACATTAGTTTAAAAATAACAATACATTCATTAGTTGTGATATAAGTATATGATTACACGTTGGTTTAAAAATAACAATACAACCATATGAATCATTTTTTTTATGAGAAGTAGATAAAATTGCACATAGCCATTTAGACCCAAAAAAATAAAATGGATATATAAAAATCTTTTGATTTGTTACAAATAGGACTAATGAAAAAAATAGAGAGATAAAAAAAGAAAGTAGATATTCCCGTTAATGAAATGCTAGTATAACTGCATAGTTTTTTATTACAATTATAAATCAAAAGTCTAATTCAAATATTATATTGCTTATTTAATAATAATTCAAGAAATATGTTTAAAAATAAGAAATATTAAATGTCATTTTTTATTTAATTATATTTGTTTAAATTGTTTGATATTTATTTTTTGACAAATAGAGAAAATGGACAGGTTTAAATTGTAGCTCTATCATGTTCTATCTATTCAATATGCAATAAGTATTTCAAGGTATGTGAATAATTTGCATTTAATATGTACAAGATATTATTAGTGCTTGTCACGTCACTTGTCTTATCAAATAGTAGTAGTATAAAGGTTGGGAAAGAAATTATTATTTCCTTCAACAAATGACAAAAAGCCTCACTCATGACCCAAGCAAGTTTCAACCAATAAGATGAGCAATAAATATTTTTTATCAAATTACTAAAATTTCAATATATATGAGTACTACATAGATGACAAAAGTTTTTGAAAAATAAATGATGTGATTAGATAAAAGAAGAAACAAAAATGGAACTCACTGAATGCTATAGTATCTTGCCTATCGGTAGGAACTAATAAATGGTATTTTTTTTATTAGAATCTAGGGGTGTTTTCGTGATTCAATTCATTCTAAGTTTCTTTTAGGATAAGACTAATCTCCTTGGGATGATAGTAATAGTTTGCATGCCATCATCTAAGCTTCTCACCCTGAGATGACAACAACAAAGCTTCTCAAAGGGCAAGATTAATCCCTCTAGGATGATAGCAACAAGTTGCAAGCCACTGTCATTAGATAAGTCCAGATAGAGAGAGTCGACCTTGGGACCTATATGGGAAGAACCCAAAGCCCTTAACCAACTACGCTACTCGTTTGAACTTAATAAACAGTATTTTAATGTGGTGACCCATTTAGAGCAACAATTAAAATGCTTTGTTGGTGAGGTTGCTACCAAGGTTCAAATCTCGGTTGGGTCATTGTGCTCACGAGACTTGTGTCTACGTTGGGTTATTGTGCTTGAAAGTTTTAATGAGTGGAATATTTGGCAACCTAAATAGTTAATGGTGGCAAGTTTCCACAATCCATGGAAATGTTGTTAGAATGTATGATGGATCATGGAGTGTGATCTGAAACATTGATGGTTAAAAAAACTCCACACGATCTTATTCCAGAAATATTCTAAAAACTTAAATAGTTGTCGTTTATAAATTTAAAAAATGGTGTTTTAATGGTGATTAGGTGTCTTATGTACTATTATATATTTTATGTAAAAATTGATAAATAATTCTATCTTATTTTGATTTTATTATTATTTATTTTCAAATTTTGATCTAGGTAGTGTAATATTTTCTTTAAATATGATATTATAAATAATAAATAATTTGACATGTATACATCTTGACTTGAAGTATGAAAGTATCTCACTGTCTCATCAACCTTTATTGATGGTAGTTAAGTGTCACCTTTATTTAGTTAAGACCACTTTTGTCTTGTTTAGATAGAGTAAACTCACCTCGTGATTGGATGTGGTTGAAAATTAAACTCGTATATCTTCAATATGGCATCTCATTGGTTTGTGTATTTATGAGGCCTATATATTTATACATACTCTATGCAACTTTGCTTTGAAATATTCTAGTTGGTACAATATTTTCTTCACCTTAGATATGTTTTCTCTTAAATGTTATTTTACCAAATCTATGCTCTCAATTATACAAGTTGATATTTGCAAGGGTTGATAAAAAAATAAATGTTCTTTTAATAGTGAATAAGTTGTGACTTATGTCTTGTGATATATTTTATGTAGGAACTGATAAATAATTTCATTTTATTTCAATTTCATCATTATTTGTTTTCAAAAATTGATCTTGTTAGTGTAATATTTGCTTTGCTTTGGATTTTGTGATTATTAAATAATTCTTATCTAGGTTGCTAGTAATAACATGTGTACATGTTGACTTGAAGGTCACAAGAGTCATCACTACCTCATCAACCTAGATGCTAATGGTATTTAAGTGCAACATTTATTTAGTCAACTACTTTTTTCTCTATTAGAATTAGTTAACTCGTCTCCATGCAATTGGGAGTTAAACTCATATCTTTTCAATATGACATCTCATTAATTCATGTATTTATGAGGCGTGCATTTTTATGCTTTTATAATTGCATTAAAATGTTCTTGTTGGTGTAATAGTCAGGTCATCTTAGATATGTTTTATTGTGTTATTTTATTCAATAAATTTATTTGGATATTAGAACTATTTAATTATCCTTACCTAGGTAACTAATAATGACATGTGTGCATATTGAATTGAAGTACACAAGACCATCGCTATCTCATCAACTCTTTGAATAATGGTAGTTAGGTGTCACCTCTATTTATTTAAGAGCCTTGTACCTCCATTAAATTATCCCACCTCCTAATTAGATGTGATTAAGAGTTTAACCCATACCTCTTCAATATGTCATCTTATTTATTTAGGCATTTATGATCTCTCTATATTTATATATTTTTTATTAAGGGTAAAATAAGTTTTGAAGGGATCCAAAACCTATTGACAAAACATTTTCATAATGATAGTCACAAACAATAACCAACCAAAACACAGACAAACACAAGTAATAATGAGACCAAGACAAACAAAAATAAGAAAACAATTAGAGGTTCTTGAGGGTGTTTGGCACCTCATCCTCCAGAACATTCATATTTTGATACAAATTTTTAATTTTTTGCATATCAGTTTTAGCAAGATCTGCATACTTCTTTAAGTTTCCTCGTGCATGAGTATAGGTGCCCTTCTCAACAACACCTGGATTGATCTTATCTGGACTCTCCAAATCTATAAATGCATTGTCAGGAAAGTTGGAAATTTGAAGCTTTTTTCACTTCTCCGCTAGAAATTTTATGCTTTCAACACTATTGTGTATTGCCTTGGAACTCAAATTGACAAGGTTTACTAGGTTATCATTTATCTTTATCATATTTGCCTCCATCTCATCTATGTTTCCTTTATAGTTAGTTTTCAGGGTAGTGATATCGTTGGCCACATTTTCCAGAATGACCAACATCTTCTTCTCATCATCCTCCAATCTAGAAGAGTCTTCTCTACTTTGGATAGAAGCAATGTTACTCTACATCAACCAGATTTTAATGTTGGTCTAATTAATCTCTAAGAAGAGCCATATTGACATTCAGAATTGGTCCATCACAACATTCTTGGCAACCCCCAACAAATCCTCTCGATCCTCTCTATCACCTATCAAGAAAGGGGTTTTCTTTTGTAAATAGCATGGAAAAGGAGGGCATAATTCTCTTTGATAACAAAAATTAGGAGGAGGGGGAGGAGAAGGGGTACCCAGATTAGGGTTAACCTCCTCAGCTTCCATTAAATTTTTATCCCCCCGAGTCTACAACATCACATTTCCCCTATGAGTCCTCTCCAACAAGGGCCATATCCTTTAACATTGAGGCTTCTCCTTTCACCTTTTTCCCCCTTTTCTTATTTGTCTTTTCCTCAATCAAATGGGAGGCATCTTCATCTTGAGATTCAAAATCATCATCATAATTTGTCCATCTAAATACTCATTTGTCTCCTAAATCAGAGCCAAATACTTCCTAATTCATTGGGGAAGATGATACACTCTTGCATTTTTTAGCATTGAAGGAGGACAAGAGAGAGTCAACATATCCCATATTGAGGAGGATCAAAATCTCATGTAGAAGGGGGTTCCTAACACTTTTGGTATGTTTTTTAATCCATAACTCTAGGATTCAAGAAGATAATATGAAAACAAAACCTTTTGTTAGTGCCTGAAATGATTCAACAAAGAGAAATAGATACCAAAGATCATGGTGTATCATTTGTCTAAATTGAATTATTATATGATTACCTTTGTCATCACAACCCATAGCTCATTCAAATATTTGACTCGATATCCACGATTGGCTTTCTTAACCAACTTCTTGTCTTCCTTGTCTTTGTTGAAATTCTGGATTGCCACTTTAGTCAACTTCCTATCCCTAAAAATCTTTTGAACCTTAATGTGAAAGGCCAATAACTTTTGTAATGAATTATTTGGTGATTTTAACACTCTTAAAATAAATAGTGAGTGTCAAGTCCTTCCACCCTTTAAATTTTTTTTTAAATCTTTGGGTTGGATCTATGGTGTAACACCTCGCTAGGGAACCCAAGAGGATTTAACCTAAACATGATACTATGTTTGCAGAATAATTATTATTTTTTATTTTACAAACAAGAACATACAACAAAGTGGAAGCAATTACCATTTACTCACATGACACAAACAAGCATAGATTACAAAACTCAAGGGTCCCATGACGTAGAATTACGTAAGACTAAACTCAATGAGATAACCACAACAAAAGATTACTCATCGATAAAATAGATTACAAAACTATATCAAAGATATAATTACCAGATTACAACTGATACCCTCAGGTATACATCAAACCTACATCCTCTACACATGTCACAGGGTATGTGGTAATCACTTAATACAATGAGATTACAGTTATCCAAAGTGAAGTATCACATGCGATACAATAAATAAATGTACAATACAGAAATGATAAGATCAAAACCTCCATTAGAGTAAGATAAGTACAACATAACCAAGGTACATCCAGCACTGACACACGAACATGGAATATCAAATGGTAAAGAATCACTACCACCTATCCATGTGGAACTGTAACAGTCCACCCCACTGTGCTGAGGAGATAACAAGCAGACCCCGCTTGGATATCAAACCAAAATAAAGGATCATCTAAGAAAGGGGATCCTGAAAGCTCACTAACTCAAAGTGTACAAATAAAGCTACAAAGTATGACTCAGTAAACCAGAGGCAACCAACACACATGGGAAACCTAGACTGTGTATAGGAAGGTGTCATCATATACGTCTAACCCTTAAGTCTTTTCCTATCAGTCTCTCAAGACCCCGACACTTAAGTGACCATATACGGTATCAATGACTTCTCATACAAACAAAGTTATTAACTATGCTAGACTCACACCTCGCAAGGTGGAAAGCATCTTCTCACACTCTATCTTAGCATATACAAGCACTCAAACATGTGGGAGGCCTTTATCATCGCAACGCATAGCTCATTCAAATAGTTGACTTGATATCCACTATTGGATTTCTTAACCAACTTCCTGTCTTCTTTGTCTTTGTTGAAATTTTGGATTGCCACTTTAGTCAACTTCCTATCCCTAAAAATCTTTTGAACCTTATGTTGAAAGGCCAATCACTTCTGTAATAAATTATTTGGTGATTTTAACACTCTTGGAATAAATAGTGAGTGTCAAGTCCTTCCACCCTTTAAATTTTTTTTTGAAATCTTTGGGTTGGATCTATGGAGTCATTTAAAGTATATTGTTATCCCACCCTTACACAAAATCTTCTATACCTTCTTGTTTCTTTTAACATCACTACAGGTGATGGGCTCTAATCTATTTTTGACACCATGCATGGAGAAAAGAAGTTATTTGGTTCCAATCAATGTCTACCCCACTGTGAAACCACTAAGCTCAATACACCTAAAATCATTGGCTATATTCCCCAAAAGGAGAAATGAGCCCAAAAAATGCCCATTGCATGTGTGTCTATCATGACTTTACATGGGTAGTCAATTTTGACATTATAATAAAAAATCACTTGAACTCCAATAAGGATATTATAAAGGACCAAAAAATTAGGATACATCACCATATTTACTATTAAGCAAATCAAATGCTATGGTCTCTTGAACGTTTGGTAGAAGGGGGTCATTCCTCTGCAAAAAAGTACATTACTCCTAGAGACCCCTATATTGGCAAGAGAATTTGTAAAGGTATTCCCTTCCCAATAGATGTGGGAAATAAAGACCTTATCAAAAGAATTGATTAGCATAAGAGCATCATTTATCAGGGCCTGAAAAGACTAACTCAACTTCTAATTCCTTTTCAAGCATTGAATTTCATTGAGAGAGTCATCGTCTATCCAAACTATCTTTTACCCCTAATAATGAGCAAGTTTCAGGCTATAAAAATTTGCAACCGCTTCAGCATGGCGATTTTATGTGTGTATTATACTCTTAATAATTTCTCTCAAATACTAAATATAGAACATCTCTATTATTTCATCTGAATTTGTAGTTAGCTCATATGCATTTGGTCTTGGTTAGAAATTTTGTTTATGCAATATTATAACATAGTACTAGATTCATGATTTCCTAAGATTTTTTTATTTTTTGAGAGAGATTACCTCAAATTTTTGGGTGTGGGGATCAAGGGCATTAATTTTGCGACTTTGTATTATAAACTATTTTGAGAGATTCCTAGACTAATTATAATTTTATGATTAATTTAAAAGCATTTGATACTAGATGTTGCATTTTTTTTATATTTAAATTGAACACTGGAGGTTATATCTACAAGAGGTTTCATTTCGGAGATGCTTGCAAAATATAGCAACTATAATATTTTGCAAGCACCTCCCTAATGCAGAGTAATAAACTTCCTCTCTTTATTTGGATTCACCTAGATATGGTTATATTTCATTCCCCTATACACCAAACCTTACTCCACACCCCCAATTGGATCTCCTTTCTTTGATTTTCCCCTTGTGATTCCAAAACAACAAATTTATGGTCTTATATTTCTCAGTCCACTCCAATCACTTGTGATTCCTCCAAACTACCTATCTCCTAGTAGCCCTCTTATTTCAATTCTTCAATCTCCAACTCCCTAACATTCCTAGATTCTAGGTAATATTCTCATTTTAGTTTGCCTTACCAGAGTCCATTTAATTCCCAAAGGGTCTAGGGTTTATGTTTCTTCATAGCCAGTCAAATACACATTTGGCTTCTAGGTCTAATTTACAAAGCAACTACCTTTTTTATGAAGGATGCTCAAAAAAAATTTATGAGAGTGTTTAGATAATGTTTTCAAATGCCTAGATATGTATTTTTAGCCTTTGGTGACCCTACTGGTGAATATTATTATGTAATTGCAGGAATCCAGCTTCCTCGACTCCACGGAACATGTTTTACTAAAACACCTACAACTCCAGTTACACACTATTATTCACAGAAGTAATGGATGATTCTTGTAGGTAACTAATGGGGCTTACAAAATTTAAAAGATAGGAATTTTCCAATGGAGGAAATTTGAATTATACGCTAGTCTTTTAGAAACCCTAGTTTAGGATATGAAACTGGACATTTTTCACAAAAACTATATTTTCTTCCTTAATCAGGTGAATTAAGACATGAGACCAACTTCAAATCAAAGATAAAACAAGCTTATACACATCCAAAATGAAATAAAATCTTTGTAACTCCGTATAGGCATGTGTATTAAGGATTCTCATGAAAATTACAGGAATGTGAAAGGTCTCCTCTTGCATTTAGTTTACAACTTATTCATATGTCACTTGTCATTCTTCCTACCTGCCTAAATTGACTCAAAGGATCATATTTAAACATTCCCTATAGATTTTCATGGATTTTGGGTTGTGACCTTTGAGTTTCCAAAAAAATGCCAAAAGTTGCATATGACAACTTTTACAAAAAAGTTGACAACAATTTGTCATTTTGCAACCTAAGAACAAACAAATCCTAACTTGACTAAATTGAATCCTGGATGACAAAAAAAAATCTAGTAAACAACTAACTGCATGCTAATAGGCCATAATTTCAACTAGGTCATATTGGTTTATAAGACTACCAAAACATGCCAGTTCCTTACAAAACATGTCTTTATTACATTTGTATGCATTCAATGACAAAATTGACATGAAGATTCTATCCTACCATGCATGATGGAAAAATGTACATATGGGAAAGAAAATGCAATGCATGGTTATTTATGGTGGTGTCCCTGCACCATACACCCCGGTCAAATTTATCTCAAGACCACTTTAGATTAGCTCTTGTAGGGTGGCATTATGTTTGTTGATTTCCTCCTCTATCATCCAAACAACATCCACCTCAGTATGGCCGTTGATTTTGACCAGATACTGCTTGTACTCCTTGCCCCTTGTCTTCTTCACAACTTTTGTTTCAAGCATCTTCTCAAGTCTAGGTGGTGCCTTCATTGAAAAATCCTTGATGTCTTCTTTATCTGTAACATGCAATGGATTAGTGTCTTCTTCCCCTCTTTTGAATGGTGTGAGATCTACTACATTGAAAATGGGAGAGATTTTGATCTTAGGTGGCAATTGGATTTCATAAGCATTTGTTCTAAACTTCTTCACTATTTTACATGGACCTAGTTTTCCCATCATGAGCTTGGTGTGCTTCCCTTTTGGAAACCTCTCATTTTTTAGATTATCCCACACTAGATCTCCAAAGTTCAAATTCCAAGTGTCTCATTTTCTGGTGTGCATGTTTCTTGTACTTTTCTAATGTTTGTTGAAGCTGGGCTTTGACCTCATCATGGATCTCTTTTATAAATATTGCAAACTCTTCTCCTTGTGCACTAACATGTTGTTGTGAGCTCATCTCTCTTAGTTCTAAGAGTCCTCTAGGATGTATCCCATACACCACTTGAAAAGGTGATTTTCTTGTACTCATATTGATGGATTCATTGTATGGAAACTCATCTTGAGGTATAATTCTATCCCACTTTTCTCCATGTTGCCTTGTGAGTGATCTCAACAAATTGTCCAATGTCCTATTGACTAACTCCATTTTTCCATCTGTTTGAGGGTGATAGGATTAAGAGACTGACAAATTTGTGCCAAGCTTTCTCCACAAAGTCTTCCAAAAATGTCCTACAAACTTCACATCTCTATCTAATACAATGTTTAAGAGTAAACTATGAATTCTTAT
This sequence comes from Thuja plicata, assembly GCA_018584345.1. NCBI lineage: Eukaryota > Viridiplantae > Streptophyta > Pinopsida > Cupressales > Cupressaceae > Thuja > Thuja plicata. Next base: position 8,572,338 of record MU226068.1, on the reverse strand, counting down.
GACTTCCTTGAAGAACAAATCTGTTATATGGGAGGCATCATTGGTTGATTTGCATGGCAAGAAGTGGGTCATCTTGCTGAACCTATCAACCACAACAAACACACTATCGTGTCCTCTCTATGTCCTTGGTATCCCCACCACAAAATATATTGTTACGGTTTCTCTTGGTCTATATGGTATTGGTAAAGGTTGGTAGAGCCCTGCATTTGTAGTCATCCATTTAGCTCTTTGACAAATCAAACATGTCTCTACAAATTTTTTGACATCAGTCTATAGTTTAGGCCAAAAGTAGTACCTTCTAACCAATTCCAATGTTTTATCCAAACCAAAATGGTCACTCAATTTTCCACTATGCTTTTCCTTGATGATATTTGCCCTAATAGAGCACCTAGGTACACATAGTTTCCCTCCTTTGAAGATAAGTTTGTCTTGGATCATAAATTCAGATAATTCAACATGGCACCTATCTCCAAACTCCATACATACCTTGTATATTTCACCAAAGTATGAATCTGCTTCATACATATCCTTCATCACCAAAGTATGAATCCGCTTCATACATATCCTTCACTGCTTCAATTCTGACACTCTCCAATTGGATTTGGGAGACAGTCAAGGTTCTTCTACTAAGAGCATCAGCTACCTTATTATGTATTCCTTTCTTATGCTTAATATTGAATATATAGGATTGCAAAGCCTCCACCCATTTCATGTGTATATGACTATGTTTGTCTTGACTATTAAGGAAACTATGTGCTTGGTTGTTCATATAGAAAATTAATTCCTTAGGCAGTAAGTAATGCCTATATTTCTTGATATCTTGGACCAAAGCATACATTTCTAAGTCATAGGAAGAGTACTTTATTTTAACCTCATTTAGTTTTTCAATTGAAAATGCAACTGGTCTGCCCTCTTGGCTAAGAACTACCCCTATAGCAACATTGCTAGCATTACACTCCACTTGGAATACTTTGTTTAAATTAGGTAATGCAAGGATAGCTTGTTCACTCACCTTGTTTTTTAGCATCTCAAAAGCCTCATTAGCTGATTCATTCCAAGAAAATTTACACTTCTTTCCACCTTTTATAGTTTCTAACATGTGTGCACATACATGACTGAAATTTCTTATAAATTTTCTATAAAATGTAGCAAGTCTGTGAAAAATTCTAACATCTCCTATTATTCTAGGGGGTGGCCAAGAGAGCATTGCACTTACCTTTTATGGATGCATCTTCAAATTTCCTTGGGAGATCACAAAACTAAGGTAGGTTAGCTCTTCTTGCATGAATAGGCACTTATCCAAGTTTACCACCAACTTTGCTTTGTGTAACCTCCTAAAGACCATGTAAAGGTGTTTTAGATGTTCCTCTTTGGTTTTACTGAAAACCAATATGTCATCCAAATATACTATTATAAATTTGTAATTGAAGTCCTTAAGCGCTTCATTCATGAGCCTCGTGAAAGTGCTTGGGGAATTGGAGAGCCCAAAAGGCATGACCCTCCACTCATACAAACCATAATTTATTTTAAATGTTGTCTTCCACTCATCATCCCTTATCCTTAGTTTATGATATCCACTCTTTAAATCAATCTTGAATAAATACTTTGCACCCCCCAAACAATCAATTAAATCCACAATTCTTTGTATGGAAAACGTATATATGATGGTGATCTTGTTTATGACCCTGGAGTCTGTGCATAATCTCCATGTTCCTTCGTTCTTGGGATCTAAAATAGTAGGTACTGCACTTGGGCTTAGACTTTTGGCAATTAGTCCAAATTCTAGTAACTCTTTTACTTGCATTGTTATCTCCTTGTTTTGTTGGGGTGTCATCTTGTAGGCAACCTTATTTGGAAAGGTATCTCCTGGAATAAGAAAAATACAATGGATAATGTCCCTTATTGGTGGTAGAGACTTAGGCATACCTTCTGCAATCAGTCCTTCATACTGGTCTAGAATTGCTTTTACCTCTTGGGATTGTCTTCTTTATCTCTAGCCCTTTCTTGTTTTCTGCAAGTTCTTTTCCCTTTGGTATAGGTATCAAAGAAAAACAAGTATGCCCTTCCTTCCCCGTGATCTTAAAAAAATCCTTCCTATCCACTATCATAATCTTGGCTTCCTTTTCTTTAGTATCTTCTTCTACATTATCTACAAGGGGTAACAATTTGGTTACCTTTCCATCTTTCTTGATGGTGTAAACATTCAACCTTCCATCATGTTGAGCCTGTAAGTCAAATTTCCAAGGTCTTATAAACAATAGATGACATGCATCCATTTCTACAATGTCAAATAGGATTCTATCCCTATACTTTCCAATCTCAAACTCAACCCATGCTTGTTCATTTATAAGTGTTTGTTGACCCTTTGTTAACCATGACACCTTATATGGGAAAGGATGTGGTACCCTTCTAAGTTTTAATTTTTGAACCATTTCAAGATACACAAGATTCTCAGTTGAACTTGAATCAACAATTACTTTGCATGCCTTACCTACTAATTTGCAGGCAGTTCTAAAGATGGTTTTTCTTTGCGGTGGCTCCATGGTAGTGGGCACCTTTAGTAAGGTCCTCCTCATCATTAACAATTTTCCTTTCTCTGGTAAACTATCTGAATCAGGTACTTCCCTTTCTCTATATTCATCCTCTTAGACCAAATGTGTCCTTCTTTCCCCTTGTGAACTTGTACTAGCTTTGTCAGGGCACCTAGATGCAATGTGGCCTTCCTTGTCACAGTTATAGAAAGTTATTGGTCTTGCCCTTCTACCTCCAAATCTGCCTCTTGAGTTTGATCCCCTACCTTTGAAATTACCTCTATAATTTCCTTCACCTTGAATGTTGTATTATCTTGTATCTTTCTATTCTTTATGAATTTTTCCTCTTCCTTGAGAACCTCCTCTTCCTCTCTGATTTGTACCCCTTCCTCTACTATTTTTCTCTTGTTTCCTTTTCAATTTTGCTTCCACCTTTAATGTTAATTGGTAACTTTTTTGTATTGTTTCAGGGAAAAAAAATTAACTCTTCTTGTATGTTCATCCTCTATCCATTTAGGTACCTTGCAACCTTCTCGCTCTCATTTTCACTCAACTCCATTCTTAGACTCAATCTATTGAATTCTTCAGTGTATGCAGTCACATCTAGTTCCTTCTGTCTTAGATTTTGCCTCCTTTTATGCAATTGGAATTCATAACTTCCTCTGGTATGTATGTCTCCTTCACTTTGGCACTCATTCCACCCAATGAACTTAACATACTTTTCCCCTCTTTTACCCTCTCTCCTTGGACAAAATTCCACCAAGTGAAAGTTGCTCCTTTTAATTTTGACTTAGCAATCTTTACCTTATATTTCTCTACCACATTCTCAAATTAAAATTATTTGTTTAAAGCTTCTATCCAATCCACAAGACTGTATGCATCTATCTTACCTGAGAAGATGGAGACATCACCTTTTCCATCCTTTTTACCTATTATTTCAAGGGATTCTAGGAAGTATCTTTGGTTTGCAAGTATGCTCACAATCTCCTGCTCAAGGGCTTCTTCTCATTCATCCCCTTCTTTCTCTCTCTCAGAGGAATTCCTTAGTCCCTTCTCAATATGGTCCTTCAAATTCTCAAGTTCATCCATCAACCATTTATTGGTTGCTGCTTGTTCTTGCACCTTCTTGGCAAGCTCAACATTGGTGAGTATCTCTAAAGTGTCATCCTTTGATTATCTTGACATAAACACAAATTACCCAAAGAGATTTCCCTAAGCTTTGATACCAATAATGATGCAGAGTAATAAAATTCCTCTCTTTATTTGGATTCACCTAGATATGGTTATCTTACATTCCCACATACACCAAACCTTACTCCACACCCCCAATTGACTCTCCTTGCTTGGATGTTCCCCTTGTGGTTCTAAAACAACAAATTTATGGTCTTGTATTTCTTATTCCACTCCAATCAGTTGTGATTCCTCCAAACTACCTATCTCCTAGTAGCCCTCTTATTTCAATTCTTCAATCTCGAAATCCCTAACCTTCCTAGATTCTAGGTAATAGTCTCATTTTAGTTTTTCTTACTAGATTTAATTTAATACCCAAATGGTCTAGGGTTTATCTTTCTTCATAGACATTTGTCTTCCTAGGCCTAATGCGCTAATTAGGTCTAATTTACAAAGCAACTACCTTTTTTATGAAGGATACTCAAAAAAAATATTAGATTTTTTAGAGAATGTTTTCAAATGCCTAAATATAGATTTTTAGCTTCTGGTGACCCTACTAGTGAAGGTTTTTATGCAATGGTAGGAATCTTGCTTCCTGGACTCCACAAAACAGGTTTTACTAAAACCCCTACAACTCCAGTTATACACTATCATTCACAGAAGTAATGGATGATTCTTATAGGGAATTCATGGGGCTCACAAAATTCTAAAGATAGGAATTTTCCAATGGAGGAAATTTGAATTATACGTTAGTCTTTCAGAAACCCTAGTTCAAGGTACAAAACTAGACGTTTTTCACAAAAATAACATTTTCTTCCTTAATTTGGCGAATTAAGACATGATACCAACTGAAAATGAAAGCTAACACAAGATTCTACACATCAAACATGAAATAAAATCACTATAACTTTGTATAGGCACGTGTTAAGTATTCTCATAAAAATTGCAGGAATGTGAAAGGTCTCCTCTTGCATTTAGTTTACAACTTATTCATATGTCACTTCCCATTCTTCCTACCTGCCTAAATTGACTCAAAGGATCCTATTTAAACATTCCTCATCTATTTGCATGGATTTGGGGTTGTGACCTTTGAGCTTCCAAAAAAATGCCAAAATTTGCATATGACAACTTTCACAAAAAAGTTGACAATAATTTATCATTTTGCAACCTAAGAACAAACAACTCATGACTTGACTAAAATGAATCCTGAATGACATCAACCATCTAGTAAAAACCCAACTACATGCTAATAGGCCATAATTACAACTAGGTCATGTTGGTTTATAAGACTACCAAAACATGCCAGTGCCTTACAAAATAGGCCTTAATTACACTTGTATGCATTCAATGACAAAATTGACATGAAGACTCTATCCTACCATGCATGATGGAAAAATGTACATATGGGAAACAAAATACAATGTATGGTTCTTTATAGGGGTGCCTCTGCACCACTCCCGAATGAATCTCTTGTATATATAACCTCTAGTGCTTAATTTATACGTAACAAAATGCATTATCTAGTATCAAATGCTTATAATTCAATCATGAGATTATATTTATTGTAAAAATATCACAAAATAATTCATAATACGAATCCATAAAAAGAATTCCCTTGACCCCCACACTCAAAAAATTGAGCTAATTAGTTACTCTAAATAATTTACTCTTAAATATTTAATATGGAATATCATTATTATTTCATTTGGATTTTTAGTTAGCTCATAGGCATTGGGTGTTGATTAGAATTTTTGTTTATGCAATATTATAACATTGTATTAGAGTCATGACGTCCTAATATTTTTTTAGTTTTTGTGAGATATTGGCTCAATTTTTTTAGTGTGGGAGCCAAGGGAATTTTTTCGTGGCTTTGTATTACAAATTGTTGAGAGATTAATAGAGTAAATATAAGTTCATGATTGGTTTCAAATCATGTGATACTAGATTTTGCATTTTTTAAGTCTAAATTGAACATTGGAGGTTATATCTAGAAGAGATTTCATTCGGGAGGTGCTTGTAAAATCTAGCAACTACACTTTTTTTTTAAATATTTTAGCTCAAATCTAACCTTGCCATCACATTTAGAAGAACCCCAACAATGTATAACTTAACTAATTGGTTGTTGAAATAAAATGTCTCTAATTTATACCCTTCAATAAACCTACCTATTACCTATATAAATCATATTGTTGTTTGCACGAGTGAGTACAAGCCTATTGATTTTTTTAATACATTGTTTTTTTTTTGTTTTCTTTTTTAGATAAAGTTTTATAAAAATTAAAGTCTCAAAAAAATTTAAGTGTGCTTATAGTTTACTACCTCAATGCACCTTATCAAGCCCCTTATCGACTTGTGTGTCTTGGCAGTTTAAATGATAATGTTTACCACTAGTTGGCAGTCCCAAAGCCATTAAAAGTTGATAAAACCACTAGCCTTTCCAATGTCCAACCATCTTGACAATGTCACCTCAAATCTTTGCCACACAACCCAAACCACTTTTGTGCACTCCAACACCATGTTTAGAAACCACAAGTAATTTCTTTACATAGAGATTATTGCCTTAGCATACGACATTGATTTTAACTAATTAAGGAAGCAAATTTAGAGAATTTCAATAACAAAACATTTTTTGAGAAATATTTGAATTTTTTTGGTTCAAGTCAATATGACATCGTCATTTTGCCCTCAAACCTACCCCTTTCTCCAGTTAATTTTTTTATTTTTGGTGTTGAACTATAAAAGCCTCATATTTGCAGTTATCTCCATTACTCTTCTCACTTTCTAATGTGAGTAGTATGTTGCTCTTAGAATCGTAGTACTATGGGTCAAAGAATGGTGAGTGAACAAAATGAATTACAAGGTGAGCTAGGGGAAACCCTAACTGCCATTATGGTGAAGCTACTAATCAATACATATTCAAGGGGAGGTTTATGCCAAATCATGCTTGAGAAAATAGTGAGCAGCGAGGTGTGGACCTATCTGCATGACTCTCGCTTTTGAATATCATGCATGCCCTTTGCTTAAGGTTTCAATTATTCAAGGGGTGTGATTTTCTTTCTTGTTCCTATTGTTTTACTCAATGAAAATCGTGTTTAGATCTAGGATGGGGTTTATGTACCCTTTGGAGGTGGAAATTAGTGCATGTAAGAGTTGGGTGTGGTTTTTCCTTTGTGCATTGAATGTAGGCAATTCTTTATGTATTTTCGATGGAAAATTAGGGAGTCTCCCCAAACCAGGAGCCCTCAAAATCCATGGACATTGTGAACCTATCATCTTCTTTGCATGCAAGTTCCAAGGTGCACTTAGGAAAGGATTAGAATGGTGAAGGGATTTTATCTTTGAAAGGGGATCTTTGAATCAAGAAAGCGAATGGTTGTATGGAGAGATCTCAGGAGAACCATGTTTTGATTATCCAACCTAAACATGTCTCGAAGGACATTTTGTATTGGAATAGCCATGTCATCATTTACAAAGTTACAGATTTTCATCTTTCATTGTCAGTCTTGGAATCCTAAGCATGACCGGTTTGCAATCTGGAAGGGGACATGGAGATAATGTTAGCAACCAATAATTATTTTTAGTGGTTTTCTCTTGCATGGTGGATAGAAACATGACTTTCAAAGGGGCCCATATCTATTTTATAAATTTGGGCTCATAATCAAACCTTGGCATGTGGGATTCAACTCTATAGAGGAGCTTCTCTTGAGAGTCCCTATTTGGGTTTGGATGCCAAGGCTCCCTCTAGAGTTCTGGAGGGACAAAATTTTGCATTCAATTTCTTTGCTTCTTTAAAAATATGAGGGTTATCTATGCAAACTCAAGATAGAAAGGTAATCTCTTATGCACGAACCTATGTAGAATTTGATTTAAATAACCCATTACCTAATTTAATGGAAATTTATTTGGGATCCTCTTCTTGGATTCAATAGTTGGATTATGAGATTTTGTCATTTAGATGCATAATTTGTTATAAATATGGACATTTACAGAGGAGATGTACCAAAAATAGGTTGTCACTCTCTGCAACTTATGGCCCTTTACACTCTACCCCTAGGGAGGATAAAAGGAAGGCCCTGATGTCTAATGGACATGTTGATAAGAAGGGATTTATTCCTATAAAGTCATGTAACAAGGGCTGAGGATGGAAGAGAACTTGGATGGATAGACAAAATGAAGAAACTTTTAATATGTTTGAGGTTTTGGATGACTTAGTCCAGAAGGAGGGAATTCTGATTAAATTATCCTCTAGTGCTAAGTCACTGGGAGTCACATTAGAAGAAGACAAAGAGAAAGGTGATCAAACTCTTTCTATAGTGGATCAACACGATGGAAAATGGTTATAGATTTTCCTTCTCAGGGTCTATGTAATGCCTCACCTGGGAACCATTGGAAAACAAGGATAAAACATGCACTGAATAATTTTTTTAAACATAACATAAGATAACATTTATATAATGTAAATAAGTGCATCAAGAGAACCATTTCATAAATAAAAATCCATAATTCAAGATAACATCACAAACATCATAGGTTCATGCACAAGCAGAAGTCTTAAAAAGCACTTCCAAAGGTTTCCAAGCCACAACAAGCTCGTTCAATCCCAGCAGTCGTTCTTTTCAAGCATCAAGAACAAATTCCTACAATGGTTAAGCATACAAGTTCATTTACCTTTTTAAATCACATCCCAACCCAAATGACTAATAAAACAATCATAACGAGAAAAGAGAAAGCTCCCATGATACTTAGGGAACCTCAGAAATCCAACCCAAAAGCTTGTGATTCAAGTCCGCAGATCAAAACTGGAAACAACTCAATATTGGGTGGAGACGGTGATAAAATAGTCATAGATGATGATTGCTCTGTGCAGATGTCGATTGGGATACTGGTGAAGTTTGAAAAAAAATCAGTCCAATGAGGTCAAAGATGATGAACCTCAAACACAGACGTTGATCTGCGTAGATGATGATTCATAAAAAAATAATTTTCTGGTGAAGTCTGAGACCAAAAAGTCTCAATCCTGAGAGTCGGAGATGACTCTAGTTATGTGTAGACGATGATCGCATGATTTTTGGCTGAAAACAAAAGGTGAAAAACCAAAAACTAGACCAGCACCAATGCATGACTAAAATACACCTAGCTCCACATTGGGGAGCACCAGATACATGGATACCGAGGCAATGATCACTCGATTTCATCAATAAAGTATGACTAGATGCATAAAGGAAATTAGACTATATCCAAGAACATCAATGAGAAAATACAATACATCTACATATACCAAACTAACAAGGTGAAGTGAGATCTCAAGCTCCAAGTCCTACAACTGGAAGAAGTCCTTCTCTTAACATCGGTCCCCAACAGTGGTATAGATTTGCAACGCCACCCTACCGCGTGTAACCCTCAAGCTCACCCCACTGTACTCATGGAGATAGTAACCTGACCACAAATACAAGGCATACACACAAGTAAGGAATGGCTCTCACACATGCCAATCAAAATCATGACTTAATAATGAAGCAATAGTCTGATTACAAACACAAGATGTAGAATGCAATAAAACATGGAGAACACTCAACATGAGATCCCAAGCAATGCACATATACAAAATACAAATACACATGGAGAAAACTCAACATGTGGGTCAATATATAAGTACAACCATATATCCACATCATCACAATATAATCATGTACTACTCAATACTAACAAGGCTACAGTGCAGGGACTCAAGGTGGAGTGTCATTACTTGGCTCTCAGTAGACCAAGTAGCATCGAGTCTTCGATCAATGTCGGCAGATGACCAGACTTGGAATGTATCTTTGATCAAAACTTGCATGTGTCCAGATATTAACTTGCCTTCAATCAACACCCTTGGGTGGCCAGGTAGTCCATTTATTAAGTTATCACTTATTAAGAAACCCCTTCACACGTCCTATGTCATCCCCTTATGGGTTGGGATCCACGTGAGGAGCCACTCCACACCACTACCCAAACACCAGACTCATCTCATTCTACAATGAGGCACAAGGAACATAAAGAAAACACAATGATTTAATAAGATAAAATCCATAAAAGACTCTCAAAGTCGTAAAACTGCCAAAACACGGTAAACTCTATTGGTCTCAAACACCAAGAGTACAGGTCACTCAAATCTCAGCATAGGAGCATAGCTCAACTATATGCCTAGATACGGTCTCAACACCATACATCCATATATCACATTCAAGCTCAAGCTTAAGCATGGAGAGTGCCAACACAAGGGTAAGACAATAGCGATAAAAGCAAGCTAGGAGGATATCTCAACTCCAAAACACTCAAGGCATGCAACCAAGTGAAAATATTAAAAAGACACAATAATACATAGCTCGATTCGCCACTATGCCAAGATCACAAATTCACATGGAATCCATCAACATTTCGTTAGAACACGAGGAAGGCTCAAAACGCCGAAAAGCTATACAATGCCCAAATTCTGACAAAATCCAACAAAGTGCAAAAATCAACATTTAATATCAAATGGGAAAGTTTAGATTGCGAGATAAAATAAGTAGAATGACCTCAAATAATTATGCTTCTACAATCCTACTATAAAGATGGAATAGTCACCGTTGTTGTTTTTCTGATTGCGCTCATTTAACCATGGGCACTCTTGCCCTCCCAGCCATAGACAATTCACAATTGTCTCCCCCGAGCACTACGATATATTGATCTACACATGTATTTAGTTGTTATATATTGTACTGCACTTAGGAGAGGAAGATCCAATCTTCCTTTATATCTATTGGTGGTGCCCCTTGACTAAGGGTCACCAACTTCATAGGTGGCACAATCAATTAATTAATATATATAATTATATTTATATATAATTAATATATATAATCATAACCCATATAATTAATATATAATTATATATTATATATTATCAATATAATTATATTATAATATAATATTATCACAAATTATATTATAATATGATTATATTATCATAATAATAATAATAAAATTATAATATTAATATAATTATTACATTACCAATAATTATCAATATAATTATTATATCACAACAATTATATTAGCATAACCTTTATGTTATCTATGTCGGCTCAAAGGAATCTGACCATAGCTATAATAACATTAACACTCCCTCTTAGCTAGGGAGGAGTTTTCCTATCCTTTGTTGAGAACACAATAGATCTATATATTGTGTGAGGGAAAGATATCACCTCACAGTGATATTGGGAATTACAACATATCCACGGATATCACATCACATGATATCCACCATAAACTCACCCTTATGGAATGTGCATAGATATCAAATCACATGATACCTACCATAAGGATATTAACTCATGGCATATCCACATATATAAAGTCACATAATATCCACCATGAATATCTTAGTAATAAAATTTATCAAGGCTTATCCATAGATATCACATCTGATGATATCCGCCATATCAATTTGATATTACTTAAGAGATATCAACTATCATGACATGTCTATGGATACCAAGTCTCATTGTAACCATCATGATAGTGTGGTCAAATATTGTAAAATTGTCACGTTACAATAATAACAAGAAATACAAGTGTTTTACCATTGAGAGATTGTCACCTCTCAATGATGTTCACAAGGGCCCATAAACCAATGAATTCATGGATTCACACACATGACATCCACCATGAACCATATCAGAGGGTGGATCCACCATGGCTACTCCTAAAGGGTGGAACAAGGGCTTTCACCTCAAACTTCTCTCTGAGAGAGAAGAATGCATTACAAGGGCTAGTACCTCAAACTTATCTCTTAGAGAGGAATGCATTAAGTACATCTCAAGAAATCACTGATGTTGAGACTCCTCTCAACAAGGGCTTCGTTCTTCAACTCCAATATTGTCTCAAAATATGCACAAACTTTACTTGGCAAGAGGCTTGTTGAGAATATCAATTGTATGTTCTTTGGTGAGAATATCAATCATATGCTCTTTAGTGATAATGCACCTCGACTGAATAACATTCCTATGCACCATATCTCTAATATATTTTGAATCACTCTTGATGAACCCCAAACTATCCAGGAATATCATGACTTAAGTTTTCGCATAAAGTCATTTCAGCCTACACACATGGGACTCCATCCCATGAATCATAGTCCTCTAACTGCAATTTCTTGATCACTAGAGAAACCATCTTAACATGTCTACTCCCTCTGAACCAATATGACCAAGATCCTCGAAGATCAAATGAATCAGATCCTCTAGCTGCTCCCTCTGAAGCTCAAGTTCTTATATCAACCTCCTTACCTCTTCGTCTAAGGTTGCCTCTAATGAATTGTCAGAATCCCTCTGAATGTTAGTTCATCCTCTTTGAAGAAATTGATCATAATATGTATAGAATCTTACTCTTCGAGATATGTCTCAAATAAGCTCTTAAAGACATAAAGGGCATGCCTCTCAGTTTTAATTTAAAGACAACCATCCCACTGTCAATACACAACACGACCCAACAAGAAGGGCATAGCCTGCACCAACACTGCCTCCTCCCTAGGCGGTGACTCATACCACCACTGCTCACACATCCCTACCATGCATTCCCGCAGCGCATTGTCTGCAGATAAATAATCTTCTCCATACTTAGAATGACTACCTGATAGTTACTTGAAACTGTTAGAGTAGTCTAGTATAGCTAATAATTAAATCATTTAATTATTAGTCTATCTACTCTTTGCTTAAGTTATACTTAGGCAACTTTCTATTTCTTTAGGGTTTCCCTTTTAGGGTTTCGGTATCCTTTTACAAGGACTCACCGCTTTGTATTTCATAAGGAGATTGTAATTTTTAATTCATTATTGTTGAATATAGAAGCTTTTTCTGTCAACATGGACTTCCAGTCTCTGGCCTTCTGGGCACCATAGTTTCTCTTCTCTCTTCTGTCTTGCTTTTATTCTGTGACAGGTTTGCATGCAGGCTATCTTGGGAGATTTGCGTTTGTCAAATCTAACATGGTATCAGAGCTCGCTTGCTGCTCACTGTTCGGTCTTCGTTGAAGCACAGAGGGTTTCAGAGGTTTTTCTAGCTTGTTTCTTTGGTTCTGGGGGGTCTTTGTTTTTTGAGGCACTTTGGACCAAAAATGACCTCACAGTTGCGTCCAAAAGGCCCAAAAACCCCATAATCCATATAAGGCTCGTCCGATTTGGACACCGGAGCCTCTGGGAGAATTTTTTGGCCTCCTAAGGGCCATACGGACACGGTTTATGGGAAAAAATCAACAAAAAATGTTGTTTTTTATTGCGTTTAAAAATGTGTGCTGTGTTTTTTCGATTTGCCCGCCGTCGCGCCACCGCCGGGCCACCAGCGCTCCACCGCCGCCGGTCGGTGACCGGCCCGCCACCCCCCTTCTCTGACTTTTGACGCCCCGACCCCCGCGCCGCTCTGCTTCCCCGGCCCCCGCCGTCGGCCCCACCGCTCCACCGGCATTCCTCCTCCCCGTCGCCGCTCCGCCCGGTGGCGGGTCTGCTGTCAGCCCCCGTGAGCTTATTTATATGCGCGCCCGGTCATATGCGGAACCAAGGGCTGCGGCCCAGCCCCCGGCGCGCGCCATGTGCCCGGGGGCCCATTTTTTTTAGCCCTTGGGGCTTAAAACCAGGCCTTTAGGGCAATTTTGAGCCTTTTTCACCTTTTTTACTCTATCTGGAGCATACAGAGGCCTTTTTTGGACTTTGTTATATCGTCGGAAAGCTCTTTTCGACTATGGTGATTAGGTTTTTTGGGTCCACTGTTTCAACAGCGTTTTTTGCTGTTGAAGTCCGATGTCTATTTTTGCCTTCCGAGAGTCATATCTGGCTCATCCGGACTCCATTTTTGGCAAACCAGATATTGTCGAAAAGCTAGTTCAGTGAACTATTCAGTTGCAGAGGTATTTTTTTTAGATTCTGCTCCAGGTTTTCTCTCCTCTGAGTTTGGCAGTTTATGCACCCTGGTGGATTGCTTGGGTTTACAGGTCCTGGGATCTCTTCTTCTAATTTTCTAGCTCACTCTTCTTTCTGACTTCTGAGCATTGTATGCTTCTTCTGATGCATTCTTATTCTGTAAACGCACTGAGATAAAGTGCCTACTTCTGCATTTCTGGGATCTTGTACACCTTGTGTGTTTTTGTACTTGCACTTTGTTATAAAGTGCCATGGGGGGTTATGATGCTTATGCCATTTTAGGCGCATCTACCTTTGTCAAGTGAGCGTACCTTCCATGACATTAGCCCATGCTGTGTGTCGATGACACTGCCCTTTATCCTGTGTGTGTACTTCTGTTACACTGTTGGTGTTCCTGGTTCTTCTTCTGCAGATGTTTCTGGCATTGCATTTCAGTGTTCCTGTCATCTCTGCCAGTTCAGCATTATGGGGGGGTTCACCTGTTGGTTCTATTTCTTCCTGGTTCGATTGATCAGCTCTTCAGACATTGTCTTCTCTACCTGGTCATGCACTTCAGTGGGGGTTCCAGCAGTATCTTCTGACAGAGTTTACAGTTCCTTGCTTCGGAGATGCTTCTTTCTCTATTCTTGTTCCTTTCTCTGGGACACCTTTTTCCCTAGATTGAAGGCTTAGTTTCCTTCATCTAGTTTGCTTTCTTGTTTTGGGTACCTAATTAGGCCTTGTTGCCGGGACCCATCTTTCCTGCTTTCTGCAGTAGTTTAGCTGTTTTGCTTCTCCCTAAGTTACACTTAAGGGGGGGGGGGTGTTAGAGTAGTCTAGTATAGCTAATAATTAAATTATTTAATTATTAGTCTATCTACTATTTGCTTAAGTTATACTTAGGCAGCTTTCTATTTCTTTAGGGTTTCCCTTTTAGGGTTTCGGTATCCTTTTATAAGGAGTCACCGCTTTATATTTCATAAGGAGATTGTAATTTGTAATTCATTATTGTTGAATATAGAATATTTTTCTGTCAACATGGACTTCCAGTCTCTGGCCTTCTAGCCGCCATAGTTTCTCTTCTCTCTTCTGTCTTGCTTCTATTCTATGATAGGTTTGCATGCAGGTGATCTTGGGAGATTTGCGTTTGTCAAATCTAACAGAAACTTCCCAAATGAACATTTCGAATAACTAATTTTTAAAGTTATAATTTACTTAACTTTTACAATGATAGAGCCCTAAAGGCAATTAGTAACATAAGCCATTTCATGTGTTCCTTTAACCGACATTTCTTTGAGGTATTATTTAAATAATTCAGGAGCATTGTCTACGACTCCACATCATGTATGCATGTCTATCTCTGCAGTAGCGACTCAAACATCATAATAATGTTCTTTATGCTTCGATATATTCCCATTTTGCATTTGGAGGTTCCTATTGTGCACAACTAGGGAGGATGATGGTTGTCAATCTTTATGATTTAATATTTGCATATATATCTTGGTGGTTTATAACGACTTTGAACTAGTTATGATAACCAAATTTTGTATAACTATACATATTGGTCTTTATATAAACATTGTCATCTTGGCCAATTTACTAATAATGAGCACATCATAACTTTGATTCCTTCAAGAATTTGTCGATGAGTTGATACATTTATAAAATAAGTCATAAACACTTCAAAATTACTCTCTAACCTCACCTCCAACAACAAAATACATGTTGTCAAGTTGGATTTAATTATGATTTCTATGCTTACACCGATAATTAGAACTAATGAATAGTAATCCTTTAGCCTTTTAAGAGTTCCACATAATTTTCCTTATTTCAACATTTTTAAAAGTGCATCAGCTCTTTGATCGCTTGTATGTATAACACGCCTATATAGTGCAATTTGTTCATTCATGGAATGTCATCGAAGCTATTCAACACATCACTGATTATTCATCCTAGTCTTCCATTGAGGATAATGATTTTTGACTCCATGACGAAGGAAAAATTCAAGCTATATGGTAAGGTAAAGGTATCCATGAATATATGTCTTCACAACTGATGTATGGCTTGCACACTTCATACAGACATTTGTAGAAGTGCATCTTACTGTCAACATTTCCAGATTGCACAAACTATATTAGTTCAAATAAGATCTTTCCTTCATCCCAACTCATCCCAGAAATAGAGATTGATGTCAAATTAAAAACCACAATTCTAATCAGGAAGACCCACGTTTAAGTTTGTAATCAACAATAACCTCACGTCACCTCACAATGGAAATATGAAGAAGTAAGTGTCATGACTCGACCTATGAGACTCCTTTATTTTAGGCTTGTCATGCGACCCCTTTTTACTTGTTTGACCTATTCTCTATGAATCGACTACGTTGATGTTCCTTGTTGCATATCTTCTAAATTAGACCTTATCGTTGATGTTTTGATTAATGGCAAATTGCGACTCTTAAGTAAGTTATGATGATTATTATTGTTATGATGTTATGTTATGATGCGTAATAGATGCTTGATTTTTTTATTATTATTATGACATGCACAAATCAAGAATTATGATGTAATTTCATTAAAATTATGTTGATTATTATGGATTTCAAATAAAATATGTGGAAATTATTGATGCAATGATAATCAAGTACTGATACATTGTTTGTCTAAGTGTGAATGAGTGGATGCAAGATGAAGACAGGGGTGTGGTTGAGGTAGAGAAGGCTAGCTCTCAGCTCTGAAGGGTACAGATGATCTGGTCTACACACACACCACTTAGATATTTTGTGCTAACTTCTTATTTTTATTATCGCTCTTGAAATTCAGTGAGGATGATGTAAATCTAAATGAAATAAATGACTACTTCGTGTGTGTTCTTGTTTTATGTACTTGTGTTATTTGTGTTTTGAATATAGGTATATGTATTTATTTTGAGAGATTGGAAGTGATGTTATGGGGGACATTTATTTTTAGTTATTACTACAAAATGGTTGGAGCAAAATGGGGAGAATGGAGAGTTATAAAATAAACTGCATTGTTATAATTAAACGATCGCATGCTGGGCGGAAAAATAAAAAGAAAAAAATGGATTCTTGAAGGCAGGAAGAGGAAAGAATCAACGATTGAGAAGGAAAGGAGTACTGACAGAGGAGTGAGATGGGGAAACTGAAAGCGTCAGTGGACATCTCTGGTGGAAATTGATAGCACTTCAAGTTCTTGTTTCGAGTATAGACCAGGTTCTTTCCTTGCCGTATCATCTCTGTTGTAAAGAAATAACAATAAAATGTGTCTATGTTGTTTTTTATTCATGAGCTTTCGCATCAGTTTTAAACTTAAAAGGAACATATGTATGATGGTGTTCATAGCGTAACTTCAGTGGAATCAAGTGTTATTGCATAGTTTCTTCTCTGGTTTCTATTTCTCCCTACTCCATTCTATGTTTTCACATACAAATAAGTAAGCTGGGTTACATTCTTATCTCTTACCGTGTTTTCTACCTCCTCGGTTTTTTTTCAATCCAATTTTTGATGGTGTAGTCTTGTCATGAGACCGGGCTCCTTCCATCAATTAGCATAGTGGCCATCATATCCCTCGAAGGTTGTAAACTGCTACCGTGATAGAGCTGCATCTTAGAGTTTCTTATTTTGCCACTCTTAAATAAAGTATGGCTAGAAACGTTATCCTTCTAGATACAACTTATTCTTATTCCCTTGCGCAAGCCGCTACTTCCCTCTTTACTTGATTAGTTGACTTACTTTTTCTAGTAGGGAGATGGAGGTTAATTTGGCATGTCTTGTCATGATTGTTCATATAGTGTTGAATGACGCACCCTGGCGCGTGGTTTTGGTAATTTCATTTAATTTCTTAGTTGCTAGCTTTTAGCCTCCCAACGCTTTGTCATGCTCTCCTCTCTGCGCTAGTTTTTATTAAAACAATGTTGTTGCAACTTCATTTGGCATATGAGTAAGCTTTTTTTTTGCTA
This sequence comes from Thuja plicata, assembly GCA_018584345.1. Lineage (NCBI taxonomy): Eukaryota > Viridiplantae > Streptophyta > Pinopsida > Cupressales > Cupressaceae > Thuja > Thuja plicata. The sequence continues at coordinate 8,554,749 of MU226068.1, read as the reverse complement.
CTTGGGTATCTTGTAATCTATGTCATTTTAGTTATGACTAGAACGGGCCAGCTGTGGCTTAGTTCTTGAAATTATGTTTCATCATTAAATTTCTCCTCTCCTTTTGTGTGAGACATTGCTTCATGCTCCTTGCATGGATATGAATTCCTAGAATAATGCAAAGACAACGATTGGGATGTTAAATGGTTGCGCCTTGTTATTAAAAACATTATTTGAGGTTGCATTTTTCTTTCAGCGTCACCTATGGCTTTGCTAACCACACTGTGTCAACACAACTCTTGATGCATGTCATTTTTATTTCTTTGACATTACACTACAGAAATATATATACACTTTTGGAACCATTCTTATGCTTTGAAAAATTTAGTTAACATATTAAATAATAGTCCGGAACCATGATGAAAGTTGTAATTACTATCATTCACTGAGAAACGTCAATGCACCTTCATGAAAATTTATCAGATAGTACTATCATAGCGTTTGATATTTTTCTGTGTAATTACTTATGAATTTGGTTCTGGGTACACCATTGGAATTGATATGTGTAGTATGATTTTCAAAATTCAGTGTAATTAGAAGGTAAACCTCTGGGTGAACGTTATCACCAAGACAAATGGTGGAACTACTATTCTCATGTTTTTTTTTTAAACTACATGTGTGATTGAAATTATTGCAAAATGAATTTTACTTCATGTTAGTTCTGATGAGAAATAATATTAAATAAATACTAGTGCATAGGTTCAGCGGAGCAGTGATAAATTTAGAAATTATTTTCCACACTAGCTGTGTATATGATATGCATTATTTATGGGAGGGTGTTGAATGTGGAGGATCAGGGGAGGGTAGAAATGAACTGTTATAATTCTGCCTGCCAGTAGAAACCTGGTGATGAATAGCTTTGGCCAAAGCATTTTTGCATATGTATTCTCTTGTATGCTGGTTGTTGATCTATCCCTCTGCCACATCCATGTTTGTTCTACTATTAGACATAGGTGTTAGTAGATATGTTCATGGCTGCACTAGATCTATCCGAGCCTTCAGTGCCAGTTGCTAGGATTCTCAGGAAGGGTCAGCGCATTCTTCATGTCAGGAAGAACCCTTGGGGAGCTAACCACTCCGTGGTTGGGCGGTAAAAGCACCTGAGCCATACTCCCATCTCGAGATAGCGAATTGATGCATGTTAGATGGCTAAGGAGACAAGGACATACAAATGGGCAGAGGTCCAAGGTATATTCTTTTGTTTTGGTATTATGTACTAATTTTCTTATTCTTATTATCTATGATGCATCCATGTACTAAGATGTATTGATGTGTGGCATGTAGGTCAACATCTAAAATGCTTTATGTATGACACTTAATGAAATAAAGCATTTATTGTACCTTTGTAATTTATTAAAGTTTCGACGTGTAGGTCGACTTCCCCTTTGTAATTAACATAACATTTATTATGAACATGTGATGTTTCGACTTGCATTTGTTAAGATGACTTTATTGTATAAATTACTTCTTGTGGATTCTTGATGATATCGACGTGTAGGTCAAAATCCTCAGTTATGATCTTTTCTTTATGCATATGTAATGGTTTGATTTGTCTACGTGTACTTTTGACCATGTATTCTTTTTGACATTTTCACAATTTATGTTTTATGTGTGACATGGCATTTTGTGGGGAAATGCGGTCTTTACATGTGGATTAGAGCCAGATTAACTCTGGGGGATTTGGCCTACTGCTTGCTAAAGTTGCATATTTTTGTGTGGGTGCAGGACCTGATCTATCACCATGAACACCATAAATAGTAACAAGGCCGGATCTAGCAATGGTCAGATTGACCAGCCCAATTAGAGGCTAGATCAGATTTTAGCTCTTTTGACCCAACAAGGGGATCTCCTAAAACAACAGGGTGCACGTATGGATCACCTTGAGAATGATATGGGGGGTAGGTGGGATGAGAACCGTCTAACTGAAGAGTAAAGGAAATTAGAGGAGGATAGGAGGATGGAGGAGCAACGAAAAAGAGAAGATGATCTCAGGGCTGCAAAGGTAGCCAGAAACATGGGCAAGATAGCTGAGGAGCTCAATAAAGATCTAAAAAAGGTCACACCTCCTACTTTTAGCAGTAAGACCCTTGGGGATGATGCTAAGGCATGGATAATTTCCTTGGAAAAATATTGTCATGTCCGAAATTTCTCTAGGCAATCTAGGGTAATGTGGGCTACTTTTCAGTTGACAAGAGAAGCTACCACTTGGTGGGAGAATGTAATGATAGAAAATAAACTTCATCCAGGAGAGATATCATGGGATGAATTCTTGCATTTATTCCACACGAGGTGGTTACCTCAGTTATTCTTTGACCAGAAGGTGGCAGAATTTTAGAATTTGATTCAGGGAGTCCTGACAGTTACTCAATATCATAATATATTTTGTCATTTGGTGAAGTATGTTCCATAGTACCAACACGATGAATGAATTAGGACTCACAAGTTCATAACATGATTACATCCTGAGGTGGGTTCCGAAGTTGAAATTCATGAGCCTATAACCATGGATTTTACACTCAGAAAGGCTCTTAGACAGGAACATAGATTACAGAGTTTGTCCAAGGTGAACAATAACCAAAAATCCAATACCAATTAGGGTCTCAAAAGGAAATATCAGGCTAATAAACAACATAATGGTGGATGCCAATAGATTTGGAACATGAGGGGAAAAGGACAAGGGAATTCAGAAAGGAATTCCTACAGGAACTCACAGAACCAGAATCTGAACAAGGGGAGCAACAGGGATTCTAACAGGAATGGAAACAGGAGTGACAAACTAAAAGGAAAATAGGGACCCCAAGATGGGTGTTTTGTTTGTAGAGGTGATCATTTTTTTGATAGATGTCCACAACATTCAGATCATAGAGGCCTTTAGGCACAACATCATATTCACACAGCTATTGATCATAGGCAGGCTGATTTTCAGGCTACCCCTATCCAAATGATGAGTAAGATTTTTGGTCAAAATGTTTCAATTTTAACAGATACAGGAGCTACTGAATGTTTTGTAGATCCTATAGTTGTATTTAGACTTCTAGTTAGAGTAGGATTTATGGCTGAACCTTGGATTGTAGAATATGGCAATAGGGCAGAGTGTTGGGTAGAGTAGTGTTTATCATGCACTAAGTTGGAACTTCCTGGTTTTCTCATGCAAGTAAATTTATGTCACCCCTTTGGGATCATATGATGTTATATTAGGAATCAACTAGCTAACTGAGCATAAGGCCATTGTAGATTTTAGAGATAAATCTTTTGTATGTTTTGATGATGTGGGAAAATCTGCAGTAATAAAGGGTGTGAAGTGACCTATGGAATTGAGATAGATTTATGCTATGCAATTAAAAAGGGAAAAGAGGAAGGGGTGTATGTTATATGTAGCACATGTCAAGGATATTGACACAACTCCTAGTATTGATGAATTCTCCCTTGTTACAGGAATTCCGGGATGTATTTCTAGAAGAATTGCTTGAACTTCCTCCGAAGAGAGAATTTGATTTCTCCATTGAATTGATGCCTGGAATTGAGCCACAATCGAAGGCTTTGTACAGAATGGCTACTAATAAGATGTATGAACTAAAGGTTCAACTCCAGGAACTTTTGGACAAAGGGTTCATACACCCTAGCGTATCACCTTGGGGAGCCACAGTGATCTTTGTTAAGAAGAAGGATGGTACTTTGCGACTGTGTATTGATTACAAAATGCTCAACAAAGTGACCATCAAGAATAGGTATCCCCTTCCATGAATAGATGAGATATTCGATCAAATGAAAGGTGCAATTGTGTTTTCTAAGATCAATTTGAGATCTGGATATCATAAGCTCCGTATTAAAGACGAGGACATATCTAAAACTGCTTTCAGGACACAGTATGGGCATTACGAGTTTATTGTCCTACCTTTTGGCTTAACGAATGCTCCTTCCGCATTCATGAACCTTATGAATAGTTTATTTAGAGACTGTTTGGATAAGTTTGTGGAGATCTTTATTAATGATATCCTGATTTACTCCAAGAACATGGAGGAGCATGAAGAGAACTTGCGTATAGTCTTACAACGTCTGAGAGATAATAAATTATATGGTAAGCTATCAAAGTGTTAATTTTATCATAAAGAGATTCACTATTTAGGGCATATCATATCTGTAGATGGAATTGTAATAGATCCTGCCAAGATTAAGGTTATTCTCGAATGGCCTGCTCCTAGAAATGTGAGTGAGGTTCGAAGTTTCATGGGGTTGGATGGTTATTATAGGAAATTTGTGGAGGGATTCTCCAAGATTGTTGCTCCTATTACATCCCTTCAGAGGAAAGAGAAAAGATATGAGTGGACAGAGGTATGTGAAAAGGCATTTCAATTATTGAAATAGAAGCTCACATCCGCTCCCATTTTGGTTGTACCCGACCCTAATGGTCAGTTCACTGTAATTACAGATGCTTCAGGTGAGGGTTTGGGTGGTGTGTTGATGCAAGATGAAAGAGTAGTGGCTTATGAGTCATGAAAGTTGAAACAACATGAGGTTAATTATGCTCCGCATGATTTATAATTGGCTTCTATTATGCACGCTTTATAGATGTGGAGGCATTACTTATTGGGTAAGCCTTTTGAGCTGAAGACAGACCATATGGGACTTAGATATATTTTCACGCAGCCCAATCTCAATGCCAGGCAGAGACGTTGGTTAGATTTTTTGAGCGAGTATGATTTTGGCATTGAATACATTAAATGGAAAGAGAACAGAGTGGCAGATGTTCTTAGTAGGCGAAGGCACATTTCTGCTATCTTTACCTCTAGGACACGCCTGAGAGAGAAGGTGTTGCTTAATCTTCCAGGAGATGACCATTATGAGTTGGTCAAATCAACTTTATAGAATGATCCATCTGATTACCATTTTGACGGATATAGTTTTGAGGATGATGGTATTTTGAGATACCAGAACAGGATGTACATTCCTGACCGAGTAGAGTTGAGGAAAGTGGTACTTGAGGAGATGCACTATGCTCCATTTTTAGGTCATCCAGGGGTAAATAAGATGATTTCCAATTTGAGACCATTATATTTTTGGCCAGGGCTTAAGCGTGATGTGACAACTTACATAGCCCAGTGTTTGGATTTCCAGCGAGTCAAGGCTGAGCATGTCCACCCAATAGGATTACTGTATCCGCATGATATTCCAGAATATAAATGGCAAGTCATTAGTATGGATTTCATATAGGGATTACACATGACTAGATAGAGGCATGATTTCATTTTGGTTATAGTTGACAAACTAACCAAAGTGGCTCATTTCATTCCAGGGATCTTGAAAGATGGATCCTTGGCTTTGGCCAAGAAGTTTGTGCAAGATATTTTTTGACTTCATGGTGTGACAGAGACTATTATATATAATAGAGACACTCAGATGATATCAAGGTTCTGGACAACCTTGAATTCTTCCTTGGGTACATGTCTCAAATTTAGCACAGCCTACCATCCTCAGACAAATGGGAAAATAGAAAGAGTCAATCAAGTGATAGAGGATTTACTCCAAATGTACTACATGGATCAAAAATACAAGTGGGAAGAGTATCTTCCCTTGGTAGAGTTTGCATACAATAACTCTTACCATGATTCTCTGGGTATGACACCATTTGAGTCACTTTATTGGCATAAGTGTTGTGTTCCTATCAGTTGGGACAGGGTTGAGGATAGGATTGTGATTGGTCCTGATATGTTGCGAGAGATGAAAGAACAAATGGCTTTGATCTGAGATAGGCTGAAAGAAGCAATGGATTGACAGAAGAGCTATGCAGACAAGAACCACACTTTTAGATAGTTCCAAGCAGGGGACAAGGTGTTCTTGCATTTTTGGCCCCATAACAGCTCCATATCCTTTGGCAAGGCTTCGAAACTTGCGCCGTGATATGTGGGGCCCTTTGATGTTTTGGAAGTCATCAACCTGATTGCATACCGACTTTCTTTACCACCCACTCTGGACTATATTCATAATGTCTTTCATGTATCATTGTTGAAACCTTATCATCCAGATGCTTCACATATTTTAGATTGGCATGCTTTGCAGGTTCAGGAACCGGGGTAGTATAGGTGGAGCCTACCCAAGTCGTTGATCAACGTACTATCCGAGTACGCAATAGAGAGGTTTTGCAGTACAAGGTCCAGTGGGACCAATTCTTTGTTGAGAGTGACGCTTGGGAGGATGCAGAGGATGTGCATCAATCATTTCCTCATTTATTTTCATAGACTTCCTTGCTAACTCATTATGATATATATATGTGTGTGTGTGGTGTGTTTCATTTTGGTATATTTTGATGTGACATCGGGTTGATGTCTTTTCCTAGTTGGGAGGGATGTCACAACTCAACCTATGAGACTCCTTTATTTTAGGCTTATCATGCGACCCCTTTTTACTTGTTTGACCTAGTCGCTATGAGTCGACTACATCGATGTTCCTTGTTGCATGTCTTCTAGATTAGACATTATCATCAATGTTTTGATTAATGGAAAATTGTGACTCTTAAGTAAGTTATGATGATGATGATTATTGTTATGATATTATGTTATGATGTCTAATAGATGCTTTGTTTTTTATTATTATTATGACATGCATAAATGAGGAATTATGATGTAATTTCATTAAAATTATGTTGATTGTTATGGATTTTAAATAAAATATGTGGAAATTATTGATGCAATGATAATCAAGTACTGATACATTGTTTGGCTGAGTGTGATTGAGTGGATGCAGGATGAAGACGGGGGTCTGGTTGGGGTAGAGAAGGCTAGATCTTAGCTCTGGAGGGTACGGATGATCTGGTCTATGCACACACCACTTAGAGATTTTGTGCTAACTTCTTATTTTTATTATCGCTCTTGAAATTTGGTGAGGATGATGTAAATCTAAATGAAATAAACAACTACTTCGTGTGCGTTCTTGGTTTATGTACTTGTGTTATTTGTGTTTTGAATATAGGTATATGTATTTATTTTGAGAGATTGGAAGTGATGTTATGGGGGGCATTTATTTTTTATTATTACTACAAAATAGTTGGAGCAAAATGGGGAGAGTGGAGATTTTGCGAGCGGAGATGAGCGGGCGCGGAGGAGATCAGCGGGCTGCAGGGAATTTGAATTCCCCTAAGTGCGGGAAATCTGTGGATGGAGGAGTGCAGTTGAATCTTGCAGATGGTAGCAGGAGCTTCAAGGAAGGAGATAAGGAAGGGGAAGGGGAAAAAGATTCAGACCGTTAGCGCCCTCGAGAAGGAGGAAAACGGGACATTTTGAAAAATGAAACGAGCGAGAAAGTGTTTTCTGGCAATGCTCATATGTTACCCGTGCCAGCGAGTCAGGAAAAGGCAAAAGTTGCAGCTGGGGAGGGCTCCACAAAAGAGACAAGGGCGGTATCCCCTCTATCGAGATTCCAAATCCCCGAAGATGTACTAAAGATAAAAG
>MU226068.1:8526555-8540206 GCA_018584345.1 Thuja plicata | reverse complement strand
AGGTGAGAAGGACTACTATCATGTCTCCTCTGGAAATTGCAAAGAATAAGTCTATATACAGTTATAATTTGGATAAGTGGGTTCAATCTGATCTGGTGGAACTCAAAAACAGATGCATTAAACTGGAAAACAAGAGCTCCATGATTGAGGAAACCATTAATATTATCAGGAATGATATCTCCCAAAATCACAACACTTCTGTTAATGATGATGTTGAGGAAAAAATTAGAAATGTTGTTGAAGCAGCAATGATTCCCATTCAGAAGAAGATTTATGGGAATGAAGAAATGCTGAAACACTTGCTCAAGCTGGTTAACACTGGAATGAAGGCTACGCTTGAGAATCTATGTTCTGTGACCAATTGGCTGGAAAACAATAAAGACAATGTTGATCACCCTGTTTCTTCCCAGCACTCGGGACCTGGAACTCGCACTAGATCCAAGGTGCAGAAGAATGAAGATCCGGACCTCCAGAAGCTGAGAGAGAATGTGATGACTATGAAGACTCAGCTGGTGGACTCTGAAAGCCTTCTGCAATCTTTGCTTTGATCTTGGTGCTGGCGGGTTTCCTCTCTGTTTTCTTTCCAGCTGTTCTTTTGTGCTTTTTGTCTTGATTGTAATTGTTGCTATATCTGGGTTTTGACCCTCTATTGATTGTTCCCATCCTTGGGCCAGTCTGTTGCTCATGGGGCTTTTTTTGCCTTTCCTTTCTTTGTTTTGTTAAAGGGTTTCGGGGTTCCCTTCAAAACTTGCTTTTACCTTAATCAAAAAAAATGGGGAGAGTGGAGAGTTATAAAACAAACTACATTGTTATAATTAAATGATTGCATGCTGGGAAGAAAAAGAAAAAAAATGGATTCTTGAAGACAGGAAGAGGAAAGAATCAATGATTGAGAGGGAAAGGAGTACTAACAGAGGAGTGAGCTAGGGAAACTGAAAGCATCAGTGGATGTCTCTGGTGGCAATCAATAGCACTTCAAGTTCTTGTTTCGAGTACAGACCAGGTTCTTTCCTTGCCGTATCATCTTTGTTGTAAAGAAATAACAATAAAATGTGTCTCTGTTGTTTTTTATTCATGAGCTTTTGTATCAGTTTTAAACTTAAAAGGAACATATGTATGATGGTTTTCATAGTGTAACTTTAGTGGAATCAAGTTTATTGCATAGTTTCTTCTCTGGTGTTTATTTCTCCCTACTCCATTCTATGTTTTCGCATACAACTAAGTAAGTTGGGTTCCATTCTTATCTCTTACCATGTTGTCTGCCTCCTCAGTTTGTTTTCAATCTGGTTTTTGATGGTGTAGTCGTGTCATGAGACTAGGCTCCTTCCATCGATTAGCATGTTTGTATTATCATGGTGGCCATCATATCCTTCAAAGGTTGTAAAATGCTACCGTGATAGAGATGCATCTCCGTGTTTCTTATTTCGCCACTCTTAAACAAAGTATGGTTGGAAACGTTAGCCTTCTAGCTGCAACTTCTTCTTATTCCCCTGTGTGAGCCGCTACTTCCCTCTTTACTTGATTAGTTGACTTACTTTTTCCAGTAGGGAGCTGGAGGTTAATTGGGCATGCCTTGTTGTGATTGTTCATAAAGTGTTGAATGGTAAACCCTGGTGCATGGTTTTGGTAATTTCATTTAACATCTTAGCTGCTAGCTTTTATCCTCCCAACACTTTGTCATGCTCTCCTCTCTGTGCTCATTTTTATTAAAACAATGTTGTTGCAACTTTACTTGGCGTATGAGTAAGGTTCTTTTTTTTTGCTACTTGGGTATCTTGTAATCTCCGTCATTTTAGTTATGACTGGAATGGGCCAGTTGTGGCTTAGTTCTTGAAATTCTGTTTCATCATTAAATTTCTCCTCTCCTTTTGCATGAGATATTGCTTCATGCTCCTTGTGTGGATGTGAATTACCAGAATAATGCGAGGACAATGGTTGGGATGTTAAATGGTTGCGCCTTGTTATTAAAAACATTATTTGAGGTTGTTTTTTTCTTTCAGCGTCGCATATGGATTTGCTAACCACATTGTGTCAACATGACTCTTGATGCATGTCATTTTTATTTCTTCAGCATTACATTATAGAAATATATATACTTTTGGAACCATTCTTCTGCTTTGAAAGATTCAGTTAACGGATTAAATAATAGTCAGGAACCATGATGAAAGTTGTAATTACTATCATTCACTGAGAAAAGCCAATGCACCTTCATGAAAATTTATCAAATAGTACTATCATAGTGTTTTATATTTTGCTATGTAATTACTTATGAATCTGGTTCTGGGTACACCATTGGATTGATATGTCTAGTATGATGTTCAAAATTCTGTGTAATTAGAAGGTAAAACTCTGGGTGAACATTATCATCAAGACAAATGGTGGAACTACTATTCTCGTGTTTTTTTTAAATTGCATGTGTGATTGAAATTCTTGCAAAATGAGTTTTACTCCATGTGAGTTCTGATGAGAAATAATACTGAATAAATACTAGTGCATAGGTTCAGCGGAATAGTGATAAATTTAGAAATTATTTTCCACGCTAGCTGTGTATATGATATGCATTATTCATGGGAGGGTGCTGAATGTGGAGGATTAGGGGAGGGTAGAAATGAACTGTTATAATTTTGTCTGCGAGTAGAAACCTGGTGATGAATAGCTTTTGCCAAAGCATTTTTGCATATGTATTCTCTTGTATGCTGGTTGTTGATCTATCCCTCTGCAACATCCGTGTTTGTTCTAATATTAGACATAGGTGTTAGTAGATATGTTCACGGCTGCACCAGATCTATCCGACCCTTCAGTTCTGATTGCTAGGCTTCTCGGGTAGGGTCAGTGCATTCTTCATGTTAGGAAGAACCCCAGGGGAGCTAACCACTCCGTGGTTGGGTGGTAAAAGTGCCTGAGCCACACTCTCGTCTTGAGATAACAGATTTATGCATATCAAATGGCTAAGGAGATAGGGACATATAGATGGACAGAGGTCGAAGGTATATTCTTTTGTTTTTGTATTATGTACTAATTTTCTTATTCTTATTATCTATGATGCATCCATGTACTGAGATGTATTGATATCTGGCGTGCTGGTCGACATCCAAAATGCTTTATACATGACACTTAATGAAATAAATCATTTATTGTACCTTTGTAGTTTAATGAAGTTTCAACACGTAGGTCGACTTACCCTTTGTAATTAACATAACATTTATTATGAACATGTGATGTTTCAACTTGCCTCTGTTAAGATGAATTTATTGTATAAATTATTTCTTTTGGATTCTTGATGATATCGTGTAGGTCAAAATCCTGAGTTAAGATCTTTTCTTTATGAATATGTAATGGTTCGATTTGTCTACATGTACTTTCAACCATCTATTCTTTTGACATTTCTGCAATTTATGTTTTATGTGTGACATGATATTTTGTGGGAAAATGCGGTCTTTACAGTAAGGGCCATGAACTTGAAAGAAAAGATTTATTTTGACTCGGAAAAACTCCTTTTCCAATCCATTCGTGCTAATAAATAATCATAGCTTCCAAAGAGGTTGCGATAGTTCAAGGAAATGAGTCATGATTCCAATTTGTATTCTCGTGCACCATCCCAATCATGATGTGCTCATTTTCCTATGAAATTGGTCTCTCCATGGATAAATATCAGAAAAGAGTTTGAGCCAAAGGAACCGCTTCTTCAATTATCCTGACCAAACATATAAATATTTCAACACCAAATGTATTAATCTTTGGTCACCAAATATTATTTCATGCAAGTATGAATTTGGTTATTGCCACCTCTGAATACGAAGATAGTATGTGTCACAAACTATTGAAAAAACTAAGCACATAGGAAACACACACACAGGAGAAATAGAGAGGAGAAACAAAAAGGAGGATCCTCTATTGATTATAATGATTAGATAAAGGTATGATAATCGGACCATTACAACTGCCACTTTAAATAGAGGACTCTAGAATGTTCTAGATTGAGAACATTTTGGATTGGATTGTAGCATAGTCTGTATGGATAGTGTTTGGATGGTACTGGAAGTTTCCATTCTAACTGTGTAGGTTGTACCCGGTACCGACAGTGGTAGTTGTAGGTAATTAATTTATTTTCCAACATCCCCCCATAAATTAATTATTGAACTATTTTAGATATCCCCCCATAATCTAGAAATGATGGGTCCTTGCTTAGAGCCTTGTTAGGTACCCATTTACAATCACTTATCCAATTCTTCACATTGTTTCCCCAATCACTGATGGTTTTTCACAGATTACCCCGAACCAATGTGCAAGTTTGAAGTACTTTTTGTCACTACAAACTTTACACTCAAGTGGTTTTAGCTCACCACAAACCTCACACATAAAATAAGAAAGTGTTTTAGGGATGACCACGAACCAAAGTGGTTCTAATGACCACAAATAATTATTATGGGGAAACCATCATCACTCTGATCTTTTCTCTTTTTTTGTACCTGCATCAAAATAGATTATTGATTCCATATAAAAACAAATCCATCTACTGAGATACATGGGTACCCAGCCGCTATACTCGCCAGTTCTATAGGACTCCTTTTCGGATACATGGTTCATCAATATGTTAAATCAAAAACTTTTGGGGTGTCAGGTACAACTGATAATGCACCCCTTACATCAAATTAGGTAAAATACATTCTTCAACTTCGCGATTGCACACTATTTGGATTTGGTATTTTTTCAAAAGCCTCCCAATACTATCAATCACTTCACAAAATAAAAACATTAAAAGTTTAGGGTATCCCAACAACATTCTTCAACTCAAATATCCCAAAAATAAGAGAATAACATGGGAGACATACAACACCAAACACAAGAATAATAGGGGAGATGCACAAAACCAAACACAGACTAAAAAAAAACTTAACTGCAACGCAAAGTTACAATCTGCCTCTCTATTTTTCAACACATTGCATTGGCTTTCTCAAATTCTGGAAGGCGTAGGAAATGAGGAGTTGTGTGTTTGCAATAGAGGAAAGGTTTGGATTAATGGAGGCAGAGCACAAGTGGTTAGAGCATATGTAGAGCATTCACAGAAGGATTTGCGTGAATTCTTTCAATGGTGAGGAGAGGAAATGGGAAGCGGGGGAGTGATGTTGATATGCGCAATGGGGCATCCGAATGGAGTGAGTGCAGAGTAGAAAGTCATGTCGGAGGGTGAATACTGTGGACCAAACTTTGAAGCAGCTTGAGACAACCTTATTTCAAAGGGAATTGTCAGTTTTGAGATGAGAGACAGTTTCAACCTTCCATGGTATTTTCCCAATGCGGATGAAATGAGAGAGGTCATGGATGAGCGGCCACTTCAAATGCTCTGGTGTTAATTTTTTTGTTTTCCATAAACCTTCATACTTTTGCAATCCTCATCAGTCTCCTATTTATCTGCAATCCAATGATCTCCTTTGTCTCGTAGATGAGGCTACACAAACAATGATCTCTTATGCAATCAGTGGCTTCATATTTTACACTTTCAAACTTTTCCCTTGGGTAGTTTTGAAAAACTTCCATGACCTCCTTGCAAAGCTTTGAACACCTCTTAGAAAGGGCAAAAATACTACTCCTGATTCTGTTACCCAGACTATTCACCATGGGCTCTGATACCATGTTGAAACAACTAAGCACAGAGGAAACACACACACAGGAGAAACAAAGAGGAAAAACACAAAGGAGGATCCTCTATTGATTATAATGATCAGATAAAGATTTGATAATCAAACCATTACAACTGCCTCTTTAAATTGAGGACTTTAGAATGCTCTAGATTGAGAACATTCTGGATTGGATTGTAGCATAGTCTGTGTGGATAGTGTTTGGATGGTACTAGAAGTTTCTAGTCTAACTATGTAGGTAGTGGCTAGTGCTAACAATGGTAGTTGCAGGTAATTAATTTATTTTCCAACACAAATGTTTCCATATGCTTTCCTCAGTTACAATTCCAGTTATAATATTCTCTTTAATTTTCAGTGGTAATGTTATCCATAATAATGAGTGCCCATATTATAATTAAAGGACTTCCCATATCACTTTATTTACTACAATTTAAAAAAATATTCTTTCGTAGAGATATAATACAACTCACTCAACAATCACAACTTGTCGTATACTTGCAAGCATGTTCTAAATATTTATTCCTCCTAACTATTGCCTTAAATGTATCTTTGGCTCTACTATGAAATATCTAGCAGCAAGAAGACCACGGAGTTGAAGAAAAGCCGCAAAAGAAGTATATGGATGATATATAACCACAAAGTTAATTTTGCATCTAGGATGGTACGCCGAGCACATGAATAAATCTGGTAACACTCTTAAAATGTTCAAAAATTTGAAACCATGGCTCTGATACCAAGTTGTTTTTCTAATTGTGTTCATTTAACCATGGGCATTCTTTCCCTCTTAACCATAGACAATTCACAATTGTCTCCCCGAGCATTGTGATATATTGATCTGCACATGTATTAAATTGTTATATATTGTACTGCACTTAAGAGAAGAAGATTCAATCTTCCTTTATATCTATTCGTGGCACCCCTTCACTAAGGGTCACCATACTTCATATGTGGCCTATATAATTATATTTAATATATAATTATAATGGGACCATGGCCATCTATAATCACCATACACTATTGGTGTCAAAATGTCTGGGGGAAAGGCATCATGCTCAAAACCCTCACAAATGGGTTTTACATAGGGATATGATCGACTAGGGAGGAGAAGGTGTGGATCCTTGACAATGGGCCATATCTTATCGAGGGGAGAGGAGTATACCTCAAATATTGGGAAGCAAATTTTGACCCAAGAAAGGAGAAGGTGAAGGAATACCCTGTTTGGTTGAACCTGCATAATCTCCCAATGGAATATTGGGACGATGAAACCCTTATGCAACTGGGTAACAACATTGGCACATACATTGAGGCTAAGGAAGTAATCAATAAGAAGGAATCCTATATACACCCAAGGATTTTGATAAACTTGTAGGAAAATAACCCCATACTGGATTTTGTCATGTTGGGAACTGATCAAGGAGCATGGAAACAGTTGATCAAGGTATAGGAAGGAGATTGCACCCAAAGTGAGGAAAACCAAAAGAACAAGTAGAGCTCTACAAAGGGTAAAGGGTTGGAGAGGGATGAAATTTTGGATAGACTTTAGGAGGAATTATGCTCTAATATTTTTGGGAAAAGTAAACCCATTCAAGGGCAACTAGAAGGCTTTGACAGAGGACAATATGGATCACCTCAATGGAGAAAGGACTGCAAAAATGCAATGGAGCTATTCTTTTCAGGTGAAGGATTTAGTGAATCTTTGACCAAGGACAATGAATCAACTCAAAGAGTGTCAGATGTTCCCCTCCCAATAGGGAGGGAAGATGAACTAAATGGTGAAAATCATGTAGATTTGGATAATCCCTTGGATCTGCAGAGGCTCTCTCCATTAACTAACATGGACTCTATGAATGAAGGTAGACTACTAGGGTTGATTAAAGTAGAGGAGGTTTTAGAATATGTATGGGAGAATGCAACTGATACTCCCCAAATTTTCCTTAATACTCAGGTTTATCAATAGGAAAAATAGATGCTTGAGAGCTCAGACAAGAAAGATAGGCTTTGAAACAAGCTTCCCTACCATCCTAAACCTGAGGACAAGCTTTTACAGTGTGACATAAAGGATATGAGTCTGAAACATGATCTTTCATTTCCAAACTCTGGAGGAATCAAAGAAAAAGTTTGTCAAGAAGAGCTGGAGGGCTTCAATATGGCAGTAACAGGTACTCAGAGCTTGTTGGGAGTTATTGAGAATCTAAATTAGATCTCCAATGAGTAGAAGGAGGTTAATGGACTTCAACATTTCAAAATATCTCCAATATGAAACCTAGAAGGCTCCTTTGAAGAGGCCAAAGATAGCAGTGGGAACTTGCTAGATTCAGATTCTCATTACAGCTCTTAGAGTGATGATGAGAATGATATTGATTTGGGCTTAGAAGAGACACCCAATATCATGGACCATAGAGGCATAGAACAAACAAAATATTTGAGGTAGAAACCAAGGTTAGGTGAAAAGAGTAAGCGGGGAGAAAAATCCAATAAGGAAAAGTTGGAATTGGCTGGCTGTGCAGCAGGCAAGAGAATACTGCTGAGATCTGGGAAAGGCTATTCTTTTTCTTGACAACAATGAAAATCCTTTCATGGAACGTCAGGGGCTGCAATGCCCCTGAAAAGATCTGCTTGATCAAGAGAGGTCTTGATCAAGCTAGAGAAGATGCAATACTCCTTCATGAAATTAAGCTAAAAGGTGATGAGATTACTTCCTTTCAGAGATGGTTTGGAAAGTGGAATGGACACTTCTCCGAGGCTGCTAGTGCTTCAGGAGGTTTAGGATTCTTATGAGATGACAATTTTTTCATGGTTGATATAGTCATCCAAGCTTCTAATTGGCAGCTTGCAAAGATTTCCTCAAAGCAACTCCTCTTGAAGTTTTATGTCTTCAATATTTATGGCCCTAATAATGTAAGGGAAAAACAAAAGCTATGGCAATGCATCTCTGGGTTCTTAGAGGATAGGATAGAGGAGATTTTTTTTGTTGGGGGTGACTTTAATGCAATCTTAAGTCCCCCTAAAAATAGAGGATGGAAGGGTTTGTTGAGTGTTAGTCAAAGGAATTTTGCTGATTTTGTCTCAAATAACAAGCTATGTGAAGTGATTTTCAATCAGGGTGAGTTCACTTGGACAAATAGAAGAAGTAGATTCTCAAACATAGTAGATAAATTGGATAGGTTTTTGTAGGTAGGCCCATGGGATGAGTGCAATTGGTTATGCTCAGCTGATATAATGCCTTTAGCAGGGTCAGATCATTTCCCTATATGTTGCCACATCCAGGAAGATGCAACCTCGGAATGATCACCCTTTAAGTTTGAAGCTATATGGATGTGAGTGGAGGGTTTTATGGACAAAATATCATAATGGTGGTGCAAAGCTCCACTATGGGAAGGTAACAAGTCTTTTGTTTTCATTAAAAATCTATAGTTCCTCAAAGCTCAATTGAAAATTTGGAACAAAGATGTGTTTCAAAATATCTTTGTGGAGAAGCTAAAGATTGAACAAATCTTACCTATGCTGAATGATAAGGTTATAACTTCATGGATAGATAAGGAATGTTTTGAGATGGATTAGGATTTAATGTATAAATACAAAGAAATTTTACATAGGGAAGAGACTTTCTGGAGACAAAAGTCTTGTGAAATCTAGTTGAAGGATGGAGATAGAAACACTAAGTTCTTCCATAAGTCTGTGAAGGCTAGACGGGCACGAAATAGAATCTTATCCATCAACTCTATGGATGGGGATCTTCTATACACCCCTGATTAGATCAATGATGAAGCAGTTGGTTTTTTCAAAAAAAAAAATTCTAAAGATATGGGAGCTCTGAGTAATGTGGATGACTTATTACATATGATCCCCAAATATATTCTTAAGCACAAAATGATACTCCCATTAGCCCAATAACTATAGAAGAGGTCAAGGTGGCTCTCTTTTCTATGGGGGTTGATAAGGCACCAGGGCCCGATGGCTTCCCAACAATCTTCTTTCAGAAAACCTGGGATATATTAGGTAAGGATCTATGGGAGGTGGTGGAGGAGTCCCATGAAGGTGGTTTTGTTCTAAAATATTTTAACAAAACCTTTATTGCTTTGATCCCTAAGAAAGCTGACAGTATAACCTTTGATGACTATAGACCTATAGTGCTCTCTAATACCACATACAAGGTGATAGCCAAAGTGGCTGCAAATAGATTGAAATCGCTGCTCAAATATGTTATATCCCCATAATAGAGCATGTTTGCCCCTAAGAGATCTATTTTTGAAGGTATTGTTATTGCTCATGAAGTTATTCATACAGTTAGGAATGCAAAGGTGTCTAAGATGATGATTAAACTTGATGTTTTTTATTGCTGGTAAAAATAGGTTTTAGGGGGACCCAAAACCCCTTACAAGAATTACAAAAAAGGAGAAGACATTAAGCCCTCTAAACAGAAACAAGACTAGAAACCAGCCCGCAAAACCCAGAAACTACACAAAAAACTAGAAACCAGTAACAACACCCAACAACCAAAAACCTAAAAACAAACCATAAGTAAAATAGGGGAATAACATGACCTAGAAAAACTCCAGAAGAGTTTCCTTCGCCTCCTTCTTGGCCTCAGATACCTTCTTGATTGCAGCATTAAAATCTGAGAGTTCCAGGATCCTGTCTTGGATCTTCTTCTTTTTAGAAGATCGAGTGTGCTTTCCAGGACTAGGATCACCCTCTTCATCATTTTCATCCATGAGATTCATAGTCAAAGACCCAACATCTAGCTCAGACTTGATGCTATTGAAGTACTCCATCGCAGAACCCATAAAAAGGTTATTATCCGTCATGTGATTCTTAAGAGTGTTCTCCAAGATATCCATTCTGTCCAGCATAGCCTTCATGTTTTTCTCATCCTCTCTATCCTTTCAGACATCAACCCCTACTGACCCAGTATCCAAGTTCCCCTGAAGAAGATCAACTTTGGTAGAGAGGGATCAGAAACTAAGATTGAGGCTTTTTATTTCCTTGAAAACCCAATTCATAAGGCGGAACGAATACATCGACATTGCCTTTGCCATTCGGAGGACACCAAAAGGGAGATCTATCTTATCATCCATATCCTCTTGAAGGAGTTGAACATTCCTTTCTTGCATGTCAACTATTCTCACGAAGGGAATGTTCTTGGAGCTGGAAGGGTTATTACCCTTCTGAACAGACTCTAAAATAGGAGTCTCATTATCCTCCTTCCTATCTGACTGCACCTCCATGACCACTTCAAGCTTCGAGGAAATAGGAACATCAAGTTCTTTAGAGCTATCATAATTGACCAGAATGAGAACCTTCTGACCACCCACATCCACATATTTATCTTTGACTTCAAGGTTGTCATCTTTTTCCTCAGCTACATGGGCAAACTCATCCTTGTCCTCTTCTTCACCAGAAACACTAACTGAAGCTAAGAGGGACTCTTTTCTTTCCTCATCAGACTGGGTATGGGGGAAACATTCAGTATCCACATAGCCATCAACACTCTCACCTTCGTAGTCCATTTCCATTCCATTCTTCTTTTCAAATTTTATTTTTTTACCCGCTGACAACTCCACTTTATTCTCACCCTCCCAAATTCATTTTCCTAAAGCCTTAGAAAAACTAGAGTCCCTAGACAAGAGGATAAGAGGGCTAATAATAGTAACTTTCTTAATATGTTCAACAATTAACAAGATAAGACCCTCATGCAGAATGGGCTTACTCTCTTTCTTCCTATGATCAATTATGCTATGGCAAAGGGACGACAACAGATAATATGGGAAAGAAACCCTAACCTTATGTCTGAAATGAAAAATCAACACAAAATGATAGGAGTGAGCCCTTTTGTACCTGTCATCCAGAGAAATATACTCCATGACAGCAGTAAGAACCTTCACCCAGATCTCTTTGAAAGTGTCCACATCATAATAGCCACCAGAGTCCTTCACATGGCTCTCGACCTCCACCTTATCTTTTGGGAAATGTTGATTATCCTGTTGGGAGGTCTTCTTGTCTCTATAGAACTTCATGTCCTTGGTATTCAACCCAGACACCTCCGCAATAAAATCTTTGGTTATTTTCATAGTCACTCCCCGAATAGTCACAATGTCATCATTCCAGCTCTCAACAAAAGCCTTCTTGACTTCATCTTTGAACCCATGAAGGCATTCCATATACATGGTGAGCCCACCCTTATTGAGCTTATCCCAGACCTCAGTATTATTATTCCATTTTTTTTCAATTCTTCGGTTCTCTGCGGTTAAGACCACCACCCATTATGCCGTTAGTCTCAATAGAAATGGCAAAAATGACACCGAGATAGAACACAAAGGTATTCTTCAAATTGAATACAACACAAATATACGCGTGTCTACACTTAGTCACCTTGGGAAAGACAAGATTTTCTATAACCCTCATAACTGCTTTAATTAACTTGCATCTTTTCATTAAAGCTTTTTAAAATATTCCAAATCTGCTCTTTTGCTATGAGCCATATCAAACACCAACTTGGCCTTCAATTAGATGGTCAAATCACTTACACCATGCCAAGTCATGATGTCCTCAATATCACAGTCAGGGTTGAGGACATCATGACTTGCAAATTGGGGGTATGATCAACCAATAGGGAACACCATAACAACAAGATAGTTTGCCATGTCATCCCAAATAATTCCACCACATCCAGCAGGCCCCAGGTTACCCTTTGCCACACCGTTGAAGTTGGGTTTGATCCAACTAGGATGGGTGAAATCCAGATGGCATTCTCCCTCTAGGATGAGGAGTTCACTTTGGTACTAGTAGTATTAACTCCAACAAAAAAATATAGCTTAGCTCCATTCATGATATTATAGTTTTCCTTAATACTTCTCTTAATCTTCTCATCAATCACCACCGGAGGAAGAGCAGTGTCTCTAAACACTCTGTTATTGCATTCTCTCCACAATTTCCAAATAACATGAGGGGAAATAATGTTCCACAACAACCGGTCCATTGGAACCTCAACATTTCTCCATTGAGTGAAGAAATTCTGCATATTATCTAGGAAAACCTAGCATATCTTCCAGCATTGCAAAATGAGGCACCAAACTTCCCAGGAGTACCAATAGTCAATAGCAATATGGTAGACCAACTCCTAAACATTCTTACATAGAAAGCATCTGTTAGGTAGAATCATGCCTCTCTTTTGGAGATTGTCTATAGTAAGAATCTTGTTCTGCAAAACCGGCCAAAAGAAAATGTTAATTTTGGGAATTAACCATTTATCCCAAACCCGGGCCCAAAAGGGAGGAGGATCTAGTGGCTTCAAACAAATCTCAGACGCAGAAGAAATAGAAAATACTCTACAAGAGAGCATCCCCCAGATTAGATCATCCTCCCTGGTAGAGTCTACTTTCCAAACATTCAGATCCAGCATCAGAGGCTTAAGAGAGAAACCTACAACATAAAGATCAACCCAAGACTGGCGCCCCCAGTAATATTTAACCCACAGACCAAATATCTTTAAAAAAATGTCAATAAAAGGCTAGAGGGCAAGAATAAAATTCAGAGGATAATCTTTAAGCCAACAGTCTTCCCAGAATTTGATTTTCCTGCCCAAAAAACACTTAGCACCCTTGAAAGCCATCTCCTTAGCTTGCTGGATACAATTCCAAATAAAAGAGCCCTGTACCTTCACATCAGACTTCATAAAATCCAAAATATGAGGGAAGGAGTAGAGATATTTATGTAACCACCTGAATTTGGTCTGTTCCAACTATAGACCCTATTTGCTCTAAGTGTGATCATACCCCCAATTGTGTCATGACAATGTTACTTTGGCATAATTCATTTTTAAAATCAAATTTAATGTCCTAGGTGATTTGTATCACTAAATTATATTAATTATTATAGCCATATGATTCAAATCAATCCAAACTAATAAAAAACAAACCAAATTCAAAACATGGCTATAGTATTTAATCATAAAGGAATTAAATAAAATCCTAAATCGATTGCTCACTTGCAAAAAGAACCAATCCCCTAGC
>MU226068.1:8515755-8526505 GCA_018584345.1 Thuja plicata | reverse complement strand
TTGATATTCCTATTTTTGAATGAATTAAATAAGTTTAATTCATTTCATTAATATTCCTCTAAACCCCAACCTAACCCACCTCAACCACTTTGACTCTGAGTTCAAACTCATCCCAACCTATTCCCCCATGCTAAGCCTAATCCTAATCTTAATCCTATTCTAACCCACTTCCTAATGTTGTCACATTCCTAATTTTATGATTAGGAACTCAACCCACTTGAGAAAGTCAACTTTCTCAAGCTTGACTCCGTCTAATTCAAATCAAGTCAAGTCAAGATCCAATCAAGATCAAGATCAAATAAAAAACAAATCAAATCAAATCAAATAAAAATCAAATCAAATCAAGATCAAAATCAAATCAAATGATTTTTTTAGCTCAAATCACTCCTAATTTATTCTATAAATAGAATGATTTTTAAGCTCAAAAGGCCCTTGATTTTTGATTGTGGAAGGCCCTTGTTTTTACTCTTGATTTTGGAGGCCCTAAACTTGGAAGTCTTTTATTGTATTGTTGCAATGCTCCTAATTTTGAAGAGTTGATAAGCATCCTTATGGTGCCGATATTTGGAGAATTGAAGGAGCAATCTCATGTTGCTCATGTTTTAGGGATTTTCATAGTGCTTTCTAGCTTATTTCTTAGTCATATTATTATACTCTTCATTTCTAGAGCTAGAATGCATGCTTTTGAATCATTTAGATTACTTTTCATTTGAATCTTCCGTTCTTAGGTTGTATTTGTCTGAGGGCTATTATGTCATTTTTCATACTCCTAGATAGGAAGCAATAGATCGATTTTGGTGATTGCTATGCTTGCTAACCTCTTGTTTTCACTAATGCAATGATCTATTGAAGTGTTGTGTCACAGGTAATAGGTACAAAAATCACACACACATCTCTGGCGCCCACCGTGGGCCCACTTCACATATTCCTTTTCATTGTTTTGCTTGCAAACTAACCCTCTAAGCTAATGTGTTTTTATTATTTGAGTATGTTTTGAAAGCTCTTATTTTATTTTACAGGTTGAAAAAGGCAAGAAGACTATATTCCTTCTATCTTCTTTCTACTTTCTCTCTATTACGCTTCCATGAATACCATTGATACACAAACATGTCTACAGGTTAGCCATCTAGTTTGGTGAGAAAGCACATAATCTTCTAATTAAAGAAATTCCCATTTCACTTTTGGTGTTAAAAAAGAATGGTGTATGTACTCACATCATTTCACACTTGGTTTTGGGTTTCAAAGTCAACAAAAGTCAAAAGTCAACATTTTTTTTTAGGCTTAAAATGAACATGCACAAAATCTCAGATTTTACTGCTTTTTGAAATTGCAATTTGAGAAGTCTAACCATTAATCTTTGGATGTTTTATGTCTTTGTCCTTTAAACAACTTAATTCTTATTTGTAGATCACTATCGGGGACTAAGAATCAGAAAGGAACTATTAACTTGTGGGTTTGCAGGTGGCCAATCCCCCGACTTGACTTCTATTTTGTTATGCTTTCAAACTAAAGACATTTTCTAATCACTTAATAAATCAACCAGGGAATTATGCTCTTTTCCTTCAATGAAAATCAGAAACTCAGAAGTTGATTTAAGATTTGAGAGGAATTTGGGGTAAATGAACAAACCAAACTCATCATTTAATTCATTTGGGCAAAGTAATTGAACAACACAAGTCACCTAATTTTTGTGGGATAAATGAACTTCATTGTCTAAATTGGGATTTGTAATTGAACAAGAAAAGCACTAAGAACTGTGGTCAACTAAACAATCAAACTTTGCTTTCAAGTACTTGTGTTTTCATTAAACTAGGAATATCTAAATCAGGCTCAACATAGCTTGAGGGAATGAACCTCTGACTGAAGTGTTTTGGGATAAAACGACATGGACTAGGAGAGTATTCTCTTCTTCTTTCAAAGAATGAGAAATCTAGAAATCCTAAGCTCGCCAATCCTTTGTATGCTTATTAAATATTAGAGGGCCTACCGGTTGAGGAAAAAATCTCCTGGGAACAACCCAAGTGAGGACAGGTTTTACGCCAACCCTTCCAACTCACTATAAATAGTTGCTTCCTCGTAGGCTAAAGCCTCGAAAGATGGAGCCGATTTTGTTCATGGAATTTTGACATCATTCCTTGAACATGCTTGGGTATATGTAGAGTGGATTCCCTTGAATCTTGCTTGTGAGACTACATATATTCAGGTACTCATAGGGCTATACGCCTCAATTTTTCCTTGTGTAATTCTATGAGGGATGGTTCCGAACGGATTGCCCAATAATCTACAACAACTTCAACTAAAATAATTCCTGATTCATCCCCAAAAGGGTGATAATCTTTGTGCAAGGCAAAAAGTAATTGCCCCAAGACACTCATCATATTGTACCCTTACTTGCGTTTAGAGTCGGCTAATATAGCATCATGACTGGAGCCATTGCATGCTTGGTGATGAATGTATTCTGATTAGCATTTGAGTGTGTACCTGAGTCAACAAGCAAATATTTTCATCCTCCACCTAGAGAATAGGAAAAAGATGTTTGTCTATTTCACCCTCCTAACAATGCAACAATGCTTGATGTAACTGAAAATCATTAAAGAGATAACACCTTCAAACAAGCAACAAAATTCAAACCTTGGTCTACATGTGTTTTTCACTCATTGAAAAATCTCAAAACCCAATCTTTGATCAAGCAAACTTCACGCACTTTCAGGACAAAATTGACAAAACATACAAACTTTGATAGAGTGCACTTACATACTTGTTTCTCAGAAGAATTCAGTACTTTTGGATACCCTTTTGGCTCTTCATTCTAGTCCTATTGCTTTTACTGGTCCATTTGTCATTGTTTCACAACTTGCTTATAAGTCTACCTTGCATGTCCTTTTAGATTTTCACAGTTGATCCCGAATCGTGTGGTCTTTATGCTCAGCTAAACAACTTGATTCCTAGCTCACTAATAGGGCACTCTAACACCCTCTGACGCTGGAATCACTTACTTCAAATAATCGACTCTCATTGGTTCCTAGCTCACTATTAGGGCATTCTAACCCTCTGACGCTGGAATCAATCACTTTGAAACATCAAGCCCAAACTCACACATTTTGGGACAATTTGGAAATCCTTTTGGGACCATTCCAAGACTTTAATCAAGACAATCTTATGATGGCTAAAAATACATGGGATAAATCCTATGGTCTTAACAACAAGGAAGAAGAGATTCTCATTAAGACCCTATCTAAGAAAATGCAAGCTTTGAAATATGAAATTCAAGACTTAAAGGAAGAAAAGGATACCTCATCAAGTGGGTCTTCAATAAGATAAATATATCCTCTTTTCTATGATAATGAGACACACATGTCTTCACATTCTTTGAAAAAGGAGAAACCTATTCATGGTAATCTTATCTTTGATCAAGAGATTATTTCACAAGATCATTTTGATTCTATCTTTGATGAATGTCTACATAATCTTGAATCCAACATCTCTTTGGAGAGTTCAAGTGGATCTACATATCCAAGGGATAGAGCATTTACTCCTTTAAGATGATCTTATACAACAATGCTGGCAGAGCTTCTTGAAAATAATCTCATCACATTCCCTCAAACCACCTCATGTGGAATGTCATTTGTGAGTACCTACCGTGCCTATAATCAAGACAATGAGCATAAAAATTCACATTACATGGAGTTAAAACATAAAATCCAAGATCTAATTGATGATGCCATAATCAAAGTTGAAGATACCAATCCCAGGCATGGTCAAAATCATGAACCTATGTCTAGAAATGAGCTACACACTACTTCTACTTCTTTCACTATTCCTCCATCTGACAAAGCTTCAAGGATATCCAAATATCCTCCATCACACAAAGATCCTAATGCTTTTCATGATAACTATGTCTACCCTCAATGGATGCCTTTAAAAGAAATCCAAGCTAATCTATATCTTGCAGCAAGTACATTCCATGCTCCTAAGATCAAAGACCCTAAGGTTTCATGTACTTCAAGGCCTATTTTGGGTAATTAACCAACAATCCTTCAAGAATCCCTCATGAAGATTAAAACTCCTATCTTTTCCTTTGGAGTGGACCCATGTCAAGAGGATAATGAAAAGAACAAAGAAATAAGTCTTACTAATGATCAAGATCAAGACATGCTCCTATCCCCTCCAACATTTGATGAATATCCCATATCCATACAATCTAAAGATGACCCCCTTGTATCTTTTCATTTCCTTCAAGAAATATTCCTCCACCTCAAGAGCTACATAGCCCTCCATATCCTAAGCAAGATCTTAATACTTCTAAACATCCTATTGAAAAACAAGAGCAAGGTACTCTTCCTGCATTATACAAAGAGCCTTGTTAAGATCAGCATGTTCCATCATATATTTCATATAAACCTCCATATTCACCTCAAAAATATATTATTCCTCCAAATACCTTATATGATAATAAGTTACCTCAAGCATCAAGGGTTCCAATTAAAATGGCTCCTATCAAAGTTACACATGAGCCTATCATTATGAAGATGAATTTGAAACAAAAGATCCTTGGCTGGGAAGCTCACTCTAAATATGTTGATACTCATTTCACACCTTATATTCCTCCATTTTCACACAAGAATCAGCCTTCTCCATCTTCCAAATATATCCTTGGTCCATGTGTTCAAAAGTGGAAAGCTTCAAACCTTCCATCTATATTGGGTCCATATATCCCTCCATCTTCCACTCCTAGGTTTTCATCCACTTACCCTATTTCCTATCGAGATCAACAAAAACATGCATCTTTGAAACCTCCATATCAACACATCCACATGAACCATCCATATCGGCCTTATTCATCCACACATCTCAAGTATTTTGGAAGAAATTTGGATGTCAAACAAAGAAATCATAAATTCAAGAATCCACTTACATATGAAGATCACTATGTCCAATCTAATTGACATGTGGATACAAAGAAAAAGGAAACATTCAAGAGACCACAAAGGTCCACGAAGAAGAACATAATATCCAAGAAAATATGGGTTCCTAAACCCATCATGGTAGAAATACGTTCCAACACTAAGCAAAGAATAATATCAAAGAAAATATGGGTTCCTAAATCTATCATGGAAGAATTATGTTCTAAATCATCCAAAAGAGAAGGAAAATCAAAAGTTATGTGGATTCCCAAGTCCCTCTTAAATGACTTGAACAAAAAAGAAAAATTAGAATTGGCATCCAAGCTTCCAAAGGCTTCCACTTTACCTTCTTTCACATATTGTCCATCTTCTAACTCTATTTTGGGTCCTCATGTCCCAAAATCCATTACCTTGAATACTTCCTCCATCTTGGGTCCTTGTGTACCAAGATCCCTACCGATTCATACACCAAAAACTCAATCTATACACTACCCTTCAAAGAGTGTGTTGATTTTGATCTTGTCACCTACTATCCTTCCATATTGGGTCCTTACATTCCTTCTTTTCCTCTCATCCAGTCCATTGCATAAAATCTTGGCTTCCATCTTCCTTATTCTCCATTTCATCACCCTATCAACATCTTTGAGCATACTTTCAATGTTCTTGGCCTATCATAGGATATCCTTCCAAGGAGCACTATCCAAAGATAAAGATGCATAAGTTCCTCCTTAAAATTAAAAAAATAAAAATAAAAAGAGAAAAAAAGTGCCTCGGTGAAAACTTGATAAACAGGCACCTTGGTAGCAAAAGTAAAGAGAAAAAGATTCATCCTATGGTGAAAACCACTTCTTGTGGTGCCTTGGATAAGTACTGTGATGAAAAATTGGCAAACAGGCATTACACGTAATTCCTCCTACTTTCACTCTTCACTTGGGGGCAAGTTCCTTCCAAGACATCAGATCCCTCAGATCTTTCATCCATTTTCCGTCTGGTGATCTTGACAAGGTTGGGTCTATTCATGAACAAATTGTATATCTTACTCACTTGATCTTGTACGTTGCTCACAATTGTGATCTTGCTTATCCCAAGTCCAAATTCACTATCCTCGCACTAATCCTACATCATCCCTTATCTTGATAGTGCTATCCTATCAGTTTACCCCTTGGTCTTGATCAAAAGGAAGAACACAATAAAATGAAAAACAAGTTCTAAGAACTCTCTTGACATGTCCACTCTTTTGAGACTACATGATATCCTACATACTTTTCATGACATCAGGTCATTATCCTATCTGGAATTTAGCACTGTTGTATGAACCTACATTGCTATATTATTTTTCCCTATCTTGGGTAATCTTGAGGAGACTCTCCTTGAGGGTGACATTCACCCACTTCATCCACTTTTTCTAGTGCACTTCTGATCTATCAATCCATCTATAACACCCTACATCTTTCCAGACATTGGGGGAACACAAATGAGATCATGCTTGAGCATTGATAGTCTTTTACAAATCTTCTACACACTGGAAAACAAGTGGCTATGTTCATTCTGAACTACATTAGTTGTACATATGGGATACCCTCTTCAATTGTAACAAACAATGGGAGCCAATTTAAAAAGCAAGACATTGATGACCTTTGTGAACAGTTCCACATCACTCAACACTGCTCCTCAATCTATTACCCTCAAGGTAATGGATAGGCTGAGGCATCCAACAAAAATATTCTCAAAATTCTACACAAAACTGTGAGTAAGTCTAGCAGAGACTGGCACGTACAACTGAATCCAACACTATGGGCCTACAGAAAAAGCATCCGAACACCAACTGGAGCTACACCATTTTCTCTAGCCTATGATGTTGAAGCATTACTACCCATTGAGGTTGAAATCCCATCTTTGTGAATATCTTTACAAGGTCTTATTACTGATGAGCAGTACTGCATAGATAGGGTGAATTCTTTGGACCTACTAGATGAGCGCAGACAACAGACATTTGATCACCTCAAAGTATATCAAGCACGTATGTCCAAAGGTTACAATAAGAAGGTCAAACCACACAAATTTGAAGTGGGAGATCTCATCCTAAAGGAAAATCCTAAAAACCAGCCTAATAGAGAACAAAAAGGAAAGTTTGAACCTAACTGGCTGGGACCTTATGTGATCACTGCTACTTTTGGGACTGGAGCTTATTAGTTAGCTACACCTGAGGGAGATGTTCTTCCATATCCTATCAACACTCTACATTTGAAGTGGTTCCATGCTTAATGTTTGGCTAGCAGAGCCTGTACAACAAAAAGTTTTTACAAAATACCAAAAACATTCAGAAAATTGATCCTGAAGAAATCCAAAAATAGCAGAAAAAGTCCTACAAAAAGGGTATCCTTGGTGAAAACCTGACAAACAGACACCTTGATACTGCAAAAACATTCAAAAAAGCAAAAATAGCAAAAAAATTGAATAAGAGAAAAGTGTCTTGATGAGCACCTGGTAAAATAGGCATCTTGGTAGCAAAAAGAAAAGAAAAGAATCTTGCCAAGTGGTGAAAACCTGGCAATCATGCATCACTTGTGTTCAGCGCTCCATCTATCAAAGCATTGCTGATACTAGGCCTTCATAATTATACCTTTGCTCATATGCTGACTTCATTTCCTAAATGGCTATCTTATCCTCGCTTAGGATTTGTCTAAATTTACATCTTAGGAATAAGTCATTCTACACTGGGCGCATCTTTGCTAGCATGGTAGGTTGCGGTTGCTAGGTTTCTCTAGGATGGTTTGCCTCACCAACACAATATTTCTTGATACATACAAAACAATGTCACTTTCCAAAACAAGGGTGTCTTTTCAAACATCACATATCCATACATGATATTTTCATTAACAGAGTTCCTACAAGGCTATATTAGATTGCAAACATGAATGGATTATCCTATCAATGCACAGACATGGAACACCATATTGCTTGTATTACAATTTTTTGATTGATGAATCTCTACTGTGTTTGACATATGAATGAACAAGTGCTACTTAAACACACAGTTTGATAATGGTTCTTTCATGTCCTGATGATGTTTTCAACTAGGGGCACCTAAGTAATTATAAATTTTATTTGACTTATTCACCATTGATGATTTATTATGTCTTCTTAGTTACTCAATGACATCTGCACAAAGACAAAGAGTCACAAAGATAAGGGGGCATAATACTTTCTTGATTTTCTATGTATAGTGATTATTCCAAATGATCCCATAAATTTCACCTAACTTGGATGTTTATGATAAGAGATGCCACTATGGGTGGATAGCCACATATATCTCGATCTTTGTTATGTGTAAACTACGGTGAGGTTTAAACATTTTCCTTATCTGTTTTCTAGTCCAGATTCTCACTAAGGTATAGGAATCATAGTGTACCCAAGGATATGAATTTTCAAGATCATTGTGGGTTCAATATCTTGCCTTACACAAAATCTAGTATATTAAAAGGAAGGTGACTATTTTTGTTATCCTGGCTTCTATGCCTTGATGCCTAAGTCTATTTTCGACATTTCAAAAAAACATAGTATTCATACTTTCATAATATCAGTGGGTATTAGTGATGGTTGTACTATCAGGTGGTATCCGTTCTGCAAGAGTGCCCAATGATGATAAAATGTCCAATATGTGCTAATCAGTGGCAAGTCCTAGGAGTCTACATATAGCTGCATTTAGAGATTGCATGATACATTTTTAAAGAAGCAAAAATAACAGCATAAGCACTTTGAGCTCAAAAATGATTTCTATTTTCATCTAAAATCCAAGTTAATTACATCATCTATCTTATTGATACCCATAATTCATGAAATCTCTGATCTATCGGGAATGAAATTGAACTCACATTTTAAATGTGATTAACTTGGTACCAGTGTGTTTACTCTTAAACACACCCTTGTTTCTTCACTTCTTCTAAACCATTCTTTCTTGACCTCACCAACCCCTGCAAGTGATACATTACCAACCCCTGCAAATGATACATTATTTCAACAGAGGGATTTTATTTCTTTCCTTCGATTTCGTTCTTGAGGAGGCATGATCACACTATCATCAATCAAATTTTTGCTCGAAATAGCATGAAAAACAACTTCGTTATCAAACAAACTAGGGGCATAACAATTTCCTTGACTAAAGTTGGAATTGTTAGATAGGGAGCTTTGGTTCTCATAAGATGAATATCTTGTGCCCCCTCATTTTAAAAGATTCTTATTAAGCTCCTAGCAGCTTCATACTGACTTTTGGACAACAACCAAGTTTGAAATCAATATTATCAATCTTTGGACGACAACCAAGTTTATAATTGGTATCTTTAAGATATTTTATTGATCTTTGGATGACAACCAAGTTCAAAATAAATTCTATCAGTTTAGTTTGATCAAGTGCGAGACTGATCTCATCATCATTTCATTCGACAACCAAGAATGGAATTCTCAATCTTTCTGAAATCAAAAATCAAAAAATTTCTTTGAATCAATGCGCTGCTTGCACATCAATTCAAAGAGGGGCAAATATAACCACTTGAATTTGGTATGTTCCCACTATAGACCCTATTGGCCCTAAGTGTGATCATACCCCCAATTATGTCATGACAATGTTACTTTGGCATAATTCATTTTTAAAATCAAATTTAATGTCCCAGGTGATTTTTATCACTAAATTATATTAATTATTATAGCCATATGATTCAAATCAATCCAAACTAATAAAAAACAAACCAATTTCAAAACATGGCTATAGTATTTAATCATAAAGGAATTAAATAAAATCCTAAATCGATTGCTCACTTGCAAAAAGAACCAATCCCCTAGCCTAATTAATTTAATTGAATTGGCTATAGTCCTATTGATTATTAAAAAGCGTTTAAAAGCTTAAATAATTGATATTCCTATTTTTGAATGAATTAAATAAATTTAATTCATTTCACTAATATTCCTCTAAACCCCAACCTAACTCACCTCAACCACTTTAACTCTGAGTTCAAACTCATCCCAACCTATTCCCCCCATGCTAAGCCTAATCCTAATCTTAATCCTATTCTAACCCACTTCCTAATGTTGTCACATTCATAATTTTATGATTAGGAACTCAACCCACTTGAGAAAGTCAACTTTCTCAAGCTTGAATCCCTCTAATTCAAATCAAATCAAATCAAGATCCAATCAAGATCAAGATCAAGATCAAATAAAGATCAAATAAAAAAAAATCAAATCAAATCAAATAAAAATAAAATCAAATAAAATCAAGATCAAAATCAAATCAAATCAAATGATTTTTTCAGCTCAAATCACTCCTAATTTCTTCTATAAATAGAATGATTTTTAAGCTCAAAAGGCCTTTGATTTTTTATTGTGGAAGGCCCTTGTTTTTACTCTTGATTTTGGAGGCCCTAAACTTGGAAGTCTTTTATTGTATTGTTGCAATGCTCCTAATTTTGAAGAGTCGATAAGCATCCTTATGCTGCCCATATTTGGAGAATTGAAGGAGCAATCTCATGTTGCTCATGTTTTAGGGATTTTCACAGTGCTTTTTAGCTTATTTCTTAGTCATATTGTTATACTCTTCATTTCTAGAGCTAGAATGCATGCTTTTGAATCATTTAGATTACTTTTCATTTGAATCTTCCGTTCTTAGGTTGTATTTGTCACTGGAATATGCATAATCTGAGGGCTATTATGTCATTTTTCATACTGTACGCCTCTCTCTCCGGTTTCCCACAGCTTTCCAAGGGCAGGGGTTAGTAGCCAAGGTTCACAAGTGCATGCAAATCTATTACGCAATAACTACTAAATGAATGATGGAAACGTAAGCAATAAAA
>MU226068.1:8505054-8515655 GCA_018584345.1 Thuja plicata | reverse complement strand
TTGAGAAATGAATTTAGAAGAAAATAGATGATTAATTAATGATTAAGAAACCATTAATTAATAGATGAAAATTAGTGTTTTTAATGTAAAGTCGCAAGCCTGTCCATTTTAGGGTGTCTACACATACTCCTAGATAGGAAGCAATAGATCGATTTTGGTGATTGCTATGCTTGCTAACCTCTTGTTTTCACTAATGCAATGATCTATTGAAGTGTTGTGTCACAGGTAACAGGTACAAAAATCACACACACAATTTATAGTGAATAATCTCATTCCACTGTGTTTGCTCGCCAAAGATCCTCCAAATTTGCTTAGCTAGTAAAGCATGATTGGTAACTCTTAAGGGGAAGATCCCCAAGCCTCCCCATTTCTTCAGAGTACACACCTTTTCCCAGGAAACTAAAGCCAATCTCTTTCTTTCTTCCACCCCTGACCAAAGAAAATTTTGCTGAATCTTCTCAATTATGTATGCAAATTTACCAGGGATTTTAAACAAACTAAGGGCATAGATAGGGATACTCTAAAGAAGCCTTCAAAAGTTAAATTATTCTAGCTTGAATTAATAGAGATCCCTTCCAGCCAGATAATTTCTTATTGAATCTGTCCACAATACCACCCCAAAAAGAGTCAGGAGGTCGTAATCCCAAAGGTAGACCAAGGTAAGTGGCAGGCAGAGCACCAATTTGACACCCAATAATTCTAGCAATTCTATTATGTCTTTCCTCCAGTGTGTTAATAAAAAATAGAGAGTTCTTATTCTAATTAACAATTTGACCAGTATTCTGGGAATAATTAGAAAGTGCCTGTTTAATCATTCTGGCCTCCTGGATGGTCAAAGAGCCCATAATAACAGTGTCATCCACAAATTTCTCATGAGAGCACAACCTATAAGTAGTGGAAGGAATGAGACCCTTGATTGATCCATCAGTCGCCAGTCTTTGAAAATAGTGACCAAGACCCTCCACCAGAATGGCGAAGATAATAGGGGACAAGGGATCACCTTGGTTGAGCCACCTGGAAGGCTTGAATAAACTAGAAGAAGATCCATTCACAATAATCACAACCATATAAGTGCTAATGAGATGGAAAACCAGCTGCAAGAATTTATCATAGAAACCAAAGGATTGAAGAATCTTGATCAAAAAATCCCAATCCACCCTGTCATAAGCCTTCGAGAGATCAAGTTTCAACAGAAAACCATAGTTTTTAGAGGAGTGAGTAGAATGGATGACCTCATGCACCTTCATAATGGAATCAAGAATTTGCCTACCAGGAACAAAACCACTCTGCTAGGGAGAGATGATATTGGGGAGGATAATCAACAGTCTAAGAGTGAGAACCTTAGATATAATTTTGTACACCAAATTACATAAGCTGACCAACCTAAAGGAATCCATAGAATCAACACCAAGTATTTTGGGAATCAAGGAAATGAAGGTAGCATTAATTTCTTTAAGCATAGTTCTTGACCCAAAGAATTCTTTAATAGAATTGTAGATTTCCAGGCCCATAATGTGCCAAAATTTATGGAAAAAGAACAAAGGAAACCCATTCGGGCCTGAGGACTTATCCCCCTCAAAGGAGAAAACAACACTTTTGATTTCCTTTGAGGAGGGGAGAGCAGTCAAATTCTTATTAGTGACATCATCTAGAATGGAGGGGAAAGAATCAAGAAGCAAGGCTTGGCTTTCCAGGGAAAGCGATTGATCTTTAGATAAAAGGTAAGAGAAAAAGTCACCCATAGCCAAAGAAATGTCCTTAACATTACTTACTACACCGAAATCCAACCCGAGTCTAGAAATTCTGTTGGAAGCTCTATGTTTAGAAGTAGACATATGGAAGAACTTGGTGTTCTTATCTCTAGCTTTTAGCCATAGCGATCTTGACCTTTGTCTCCAATACATTTCCTCTTTAGATATGATATTACGAGTTTTGGCCAAAAGAGTATCCTCCCTATCCTTAAGGTCTTGAGACATGGCTATCTATTGGATAGTTTTCTGAATATTATCAATCTCCTTTTTCAGATCTACCTTAGTTTTGAATATGTCACCGAACACTTCCTTACTCCAAGATTTAATATTCTATTTAATATACTGGATTTTCTTAGACACCCTAAACATAGCAATGCCCTAAATGTTAACATTCCACCAGTCCCTAATCCTCTTCTTAATCTTTGGGTGATCAATCCACATTTTCTCAAATCTAAAGGGGAGATTTCCCTTAACCTTCATTGAATCATCAACAAAGGAGATAGGGAAGTGATCGAACCCAACCTTCATGAGAGAGGAGAGTGAGCCACAAAAGCTGTTGAACTAACTACCATAGATCAAAGCATGATCAAGTCAGACCTAAATAAGATCAACACCAACTATTCTATTATACTAGGTATAATTAACACCCTGGAGATCAGTATCAAAGAGATCTTGTCTATTAACAAAGTCCATAAGCTCAACTCTACCATCTAGTTGACTTTGGCTTTCAACCCCTCCAAACTTCTCATTATCTTTCAAAGGATAGTTGAAATCTCCCATAACCAGCTAGGGAGAATCATGGAAAGAAAGACTTTGATTCTCAACCAACTTCCAATACCTAGCCCTACTAGCTTTGGAATTAGGAGCATATATGTTAGTAGTAACCCATTCAAAATCAAACTTGAGGTGGGAAAATTTAATACTCAGGCAGTTCAAGTCATTACCTAAAACTTCACCTCTGATATTATTCTAGTTCCAAAATACAACAATACCACCCGAGGCTCCATTAGAGCTCGAGCCAGCAACTCCACCATTTTTAAAGATTCTATTTTTTCCACTTTTTCCTTCACCATCTTGGTCTCCTGAACAAGAATGATATGAAGTTTTTGATATCTAACCAAGTTCCTCAGTGTATCCTACTTATGGGAGGCATTCAACCCCCTGATATTCCACAAAATGACTTTGATTTCTTAACCGGGGTACAAACTTCCTAGATGGTTAACTGCTTGCCATCCGCAATATCCTTTTTGCTTTCTCTTTCTCTAATATCTTTTTTTGAGCTTCTTCCTGGGGTTTTTTCTGATATCCAATGTCTGCCTTCAATCAAACCTTTGATCCCCCATTTGCTTTACTATGGGTTACTACTCCCTTAGAGCCAGGAGTTGAAAGCTTTTTCTTCTATTTTTTCTATTTTTTTCCCAATTGTGTGGTCCATGGAGCTCCATTCGGGTCCAAAAGATCTAGGCCATCATGAATAATAGGGTCTTCATCTCCACTCCTAGAATGGTTATCAGGAATAGAAGAGAAGTCCTCCTCATCTAACTTTTTAGGATTACTCGGTGAGGAGTTCTCCCCCATCACATCAGTGTCAGACTGAGAAGTCTGTAGGGCTCCTTCCACATTGATCTGTAAACCCTTAAGGTTAATGTCATTAACCTGGATAGGAAGAACAACCTCCACAGACACCTCCTTCATTAAATAGTCTAAGACATGGGTAATAGATTCAACAAATTCCCATCTTCCAGATCAATCTGACCATTAGAATCTACCATATCTCCTTGGCCTCCTACCAGGACTGGATCAACCTTGTTGACACTATCACCTTCAGCCATAACAAAAGGCTTAATCTCCTTCCAAACTTGTTTGGACTCCTTAGGAGGTTTTGGGCCAAGATCCACTGTCTTAGTATCCTTTTTAACTTCAGATAGTTCTTTGCCCAGTGACCCATCTTATGACACACAAAATAGGCAAAGGGAAGAGATTCAAATTCCACTTCCTACTTCCATATGCCCAGTTTAGAGTTAATGTTGATAACCGAAGGAAGGTTGTCAAACTGGCATATATTGACACAAATCTTAGCAACAACCAGATGGGACTTGGATGCTATCATAGTGTCAACCGAAAGAAGCTCCCCCCAAATGTGGAAGCAAAACCCTTAAAGAATTCCTCATTCTAGTATTTGAGAGGCAAGCTAGGAAATCTTACCCAGACCGGGGTGGCCTTGAAGAAATTTTTAGAATAGTCACAGTTTGGAGCCTATTTGGGAAAGGCCACAACCGTTCTACCAAACATCCAAGGACTCCCACACTGAACAAAATCTAGATCTTCTTTATTAGAGAAGGCAAAGGACAAAAAGTGTTTGGGTAAAGTAGCAATGTCCACCTATCCCTTCCATATCCATCTTTTCTTAACAAAAGATCTAACCAATTCAATATTGGGTCGAGGGCCCAGGAACTTACCAACCAGTGAGAGATCCATAGCAGAAACAAAGTGATCCACCAGAGTGTCTAAAACAAAAATGGTGACTTATCCATCTTGGAGACCCACCTTTACATTCTTTCCAAGTGAAGAAAGCTTTCCCGCTGATTTAGCTCCCAGAATTTCTGACCACTTTTTGGTAGTGGAGCAGTTGACCTCAACACTATCAGTGTTTGTCCCTTCTCGAGTCCCCACTTGTGGGTCCTTAGACAGATCTAATTCTTCCTTCTTCCCTGCTAGAGAAGGGCTAGGTCCATTCCCTAAGATATTCTCACTAGCAGTCAGTAGGCCAAGAATCAATGACCTAGGAGAAGGTTGTGATAACATTTCCTTTGAAGGAATCATGGGTACCCTTAGCAGGGGTGAGGAGCAAGTCGTGACAACCTGACAAAGGGAAAGATTCTCCTTACCACATAGAGTCAGATTTGACAACTACAACTCTAGACCCAAAATAGGTACTGATGAGACAACCAAAGGATTAACCATGTTCACCGTGACATTCTCTAGACCTGCGCCAAAACTAGAACCCGCAACCAGACCGCCGTGCCTGCCTGGGGAACTCTTGAAATTTGAAAATTCTCTCCCGCTCGAAGCCTCTCCCATCTCAAAATTGATATTTTATTATGTCGAGATGTACTTATGCATTTTTATTCATTTAATTGTAATCTCCTATCATGATTAAACTTGATGTTAAGAAGGCTTATGACAATGTTAATAGGGATTTTCTAATTTAGATCATGAAACAATTTGGGTTTGCTGATGAATGGTTGAAGTGGACAACACGTTTTATAAACATACATAGGTTCTCTATCTTAGTAAATGGGAGCCCATGAGGATTTTTTGAGACTTCTAGAGGGATCAGGCAAGGTGACCCCATAGCACCTTTTCTCTTTATCATGATGGTGGAAGTGTTAGGAAGACTTATTGCTAGCAAGCAAAGAGGAGGTCAGTGGAAAGGGATAGGTATTGTTGAAGGAATTGATCCAATTTATCACTTTCAATTTGTAGATGACAACTTTATTATGGGTGAATCCACTGCCAGGGAAGCTAGGATCATCAAAGAAACCTTAGACATATATAGTGAGACTTCTGGAAAATGCATCAGCTGGCATAAATATGAAGTTTACTTTTGCCATTATAGCATAAATCTACAATCTCAGCTGAGCAACATTATAAATATTCAGATTGGAAAGCTACGTGAGAAATATACGAGTGTTCCTCTCTTTGAGGGTGCCTCAAAGCCCCATTTGTGGAAACATTTAGTTGATTCCCATATGCGTAAGATGGAAGGTTGGAAGGGAAAATGGTTATCTTTTGCAGGTAGGATTATTTTATTGCAAACTGTTATTTCTGCTATCCCCATTTATTCAATGAGTTGATTTAAAATTCCTTCTAAAATACTTGACTACCTTAGTAAAAGAATGCATAATTTTTTTTGGAATGGGACAAATGATGGTGAGAAGTGGCCTCTACTAGCTTGGGATAAGATTTTTTGTAAGAAAATCAAAGGTGGTGCGAGTCTAAGAGACTGGAGAAAATTGAACCTTGCTCTAGGAGCCAAATTCTTTTGGAGTATGTATGCACACCCTGATAGATTAAGGGTAAAGGTTCTAAGGGATAACTATCTAGATATCCCGGCTAGGGAAATAATTATGACCATAAGAGATCCACAAAAAGGGCTCTGCACTTTGGAATTTCATGCTTGATTGTAGGGGGCCTATCACAAATCACATCTCATGGAATGTTGGAGATGGGAAAGAAGCTCATTTATGGAAAGACTCCTGGAATGGCTTACCGACTCTACCAGAAGATGTAAAATTGTTTGAGGTGAGTAGGAACCTCATAGATCTATGGGGGTCTAAAGTGGTGGACTATGTTGAAAAATAAAAAAAACTGTAGTAGGGACAGTCTGGTCATGGAAAAAGGTGGATAATTAAGATCTGACAATTGAACAACAAGTTCTAATGAGGGAAATTTTTAATAGAAGAAGTGTCTTAATAACCCAGAAGGCAGACTCAATTTTTTGGCGTGCTACCTGCACTGAAGAATATTTAGTTAAGATTGGATATTTATCCATTGAAGAGGACAATGATTCCCTAGGGTGGTGGTGTAGGAGCGCCTTAAGGTCTCAATGAAGATCTTTGATAGTTTTGGCTTGTAGGTAGTTCTAGCCAACCACCATGGTA
Source organism: Thuja plicata (assembly GCA_018584345.1). NCBI lineage: Eukaryota > Viridiplantae > Streptophyta > Pinopsida > Cupressales > Cupressaceae > Thuja > Thuja plicata. Next base: position 8,509,240 of record MU226068.1, on the reverse strand, counting down.
ATAAGGACTAAGATAAAATCCCAAAGTGTGTGTGTAGATAGGAGTTGTCAAGTTTTTCTTTTGGTTTTAGTCCAAGAAGGTCCTAGGGAGTCAGTTTGCAATAAGTAACTATAAGGTAGAAAAATGATGTTAATAGAATAAGAGTGTTTTGATACTCAAATCACTTATCACCTTACATTTAATGTTTAGAGTGGAAGGATAAATAAGACATTACCCTTTATTCTCAAATGCACAAAGTAAGGATCCAAATTGATCAACCCAAAAAGGATCAATGCATAAATGAATCAATCTATTGGAAATAAGAATAAAGCAGGAGATCCTAGGTTTCCCTCTTAAAATGTGTGTGAGTGAACATAAATGTGTGATAGATTTAGAATGATTAAGGATTTGAATTTAAATGGATAGGATAAATGCACCAACCTTTAAATATTTTAGATCCAAATAATGCTATTTTCTGAGGTCTGTACTTTGTTTCTGGAAAATCCAAAGTATGATTTGGAACAGAAACGCAGAGACGAACAAACCCCATAAATATTTTTCCGATCCGACTCTGTCTTGAGAAAATTTCAACCTTCACCCAATAATCTCACCCCTAACCCAATAATCTTGACCTTGACCTACACAGGTTTGACAGAAAGCGGATCCTGAAAGTTCGGTGAAAAGGGTATCCAAATCTGAGTTCAAATCCACAGTCCCAAACTTATACCTGCAAGAAAAAGAGGTTTGTTTGTTGGGGGGGATGGGTTTGCCTTAGTCAAACCCCAATTTAGGAATTAACCTTGAAATCAATAAAATATAGAATTCTATCAAGTAGTAGAATTGAATCTAATAATGAAGCTATGATATTCAATAGATATGCCAATGTAATTCAAATGTAAGCAAGTATGTAAATATGAAAGATTGAACTCAATAGAAACCATAAACCTCCATGATTGTATGCTTGGAATCCACCTTGAAGAGATGATGAAAGAGTCTTGAGGATGCACAAAGGATATTGAAGGAAGATCACACCATCATGATGGCCATATCTAGGGCTTGAATGATAAATCTTGAATGCTTGAACCAAATCCTTTCAAAGGCTTGAAAGCTTGAATCCTTGATCTTCAATGGAGAACTTGAATGCTTGAGAGGAAAATTTGAACACCTTGAAATCTTGAGAACATGTATAAAAATAGATACTTGAACCTTTTTCTTCTTGACAAAATCTTGGTTAGAGATTTTTTGCACTTAGAAGACTTCTTCTTTGCTGAATATCGCTTAGAGAAAATGGGAGGAGAAAAATTCCTTTATATGAAACTAGGGCACAATATTCTAAGGAGGCTGACATAGGAGAATTAAATTCTAGTTAGAACCATTCCCCTAGAAGAGGACCCATATTAAATATAATTTAGGATTTGCCACTTCGGAACCCAAAACAGCCGACCCAGAAGTGGGAAAAATGAATTTTTGATGACCTCCGGAAGTTGACAAGCTTCCAGATTTGGAAGGGGGACCCAGGTCAAGGTTGAGGTTGACCTTGACCTAGGTCAAGGTTGAGCTTTAACCTGACCTAGGTCAAGGTCAACCTTGACCTAGGAGGTCAGAACCCCTGGAAAAGTGCCAGGTGGGATAAAAGGTGCCTGAAGAGGCCCAATCAGGGTCCTAAACAGGCACAGAAGCAGGAAATGATGCAGAAAGGAGGGGAAAATATGATGGTAGTCAAAAAAATCCCTTAAGGAGGTATAAAATTTTTTAACATGGAAGTGATTCCATTTTAAGATGATACATTAAGCCCCCACTTTAGTGGAAGTATGGAAATTAACATGCTTTTGGTAAAGTTAAAAGAAAGACTTTGGTGGATCAAAATGAGGTAGAACATCACTAGGTCAGGGAAATGATCCCCTATACCAAGGATTATAACTCAACATACATTCATAAAGATATGGAAGTAAAGAGAAATCAATCATATGAAACATACATGACTACATAAGCAGGACAAAAGTAACACTATAGATAACATAGCTTCATGATTTAATCCTACTAGCATGAAAGTGAAAGAGAGAGAAGGGAAAGTGATTACCTCACTTAGTAAGATGCCCACTGTTGGTTTTATTTCCTATTTTTTCTCCTTTGCCTTGTTCCTTGTCTTTCCCTCTAAAAATTTTCAGGTTTTCATGCCTAAACCTTGCCAAAATTGCTCAAAACCCTGAAAAAACCCTAAGTATCCAAGTCTTTAAACGATGCATTGAAACCCTTGCCATGTCTTTATGTTTCATCGTTACCTTTTTCAATTACTTAAGACATGTTCTTTAAGTTAGGTCGCTTCATCGCGTTTCCCAGAATGAATATGCCAAAACCTTTCCCGACTTCGCTTTTGCCTTGTGTCGCGTAGTCTCCTTACGAAACAGAATATTCCTTCAGTGTCTCGAGACTTAGCGATATATTATTTAGTCGGGTAGTCGCATGAACTTCATATCATAAGCTTTATAAGAATGGGACCCACTGCTCAGTCGGGTGATCGCAAGAGAAGTCAAAAAGTCAAAACAATGTTATCAGACTTCGCGATTACTTCATGTCGCATGGTCGCTGGATCAGGCCATGGAAAACAGTTAAGTATTTCTTCAGTCGCGTGGTCTCGAGATCAAATGGCCGTTAAGAGATAACAGTCCCGATTCTGTGACTAACTATTTGATGTTAGCGATTTCCTTTAGTCGGGATGTCGCCAGAACAGGGCGATGACTCAGCTTTTCAGTATGCATTAAGTGGACAAAAGAACAGATGACATCTGTCATAAGGTAAATGGTTGTCGGGAGGTCGCCAGAAGGAGGAAATGGATCAAGCGATTAAGAGACTAAGGTATTTTTGCCTTCAATTGCGAAGTCTCCAGATGACTTAAGGGTATGTAAGAATATATGGCGATTACGCGCCAGCCGTTGGATGAAGGAATGAGATGATCTGATGGTGGTCGCGTAGTTTGGAGAAGAAAGTGTCTCAGGGAAAAAGTCCTCCCGACTTGGCGATTAGGGTATGTCGCAAGGTCGCTCTAAACGGAATAAAGGCACGTGCTATATAATAGGGTCAAGTTAAAGTTTTCTCCCGACTCAGCGACTAAGGTTGTCGTGTGGTCTTAAGAAAGAATATGAGCATCCAGCGACTTAGCGATAACTATGGAGATTAAGGATAAACGGTTTGTCGCCAAGTCTGGAGAAGAATGATGAGTTAAAGATAACCCCATGTGACTTAGATTTCCATTTATGTCGCTTGATCGCCAGATGGACTTGGGTCAGCCAAGGTAAAGAATGTGCATTGTCGCCAGGTTTGGAGATCAAACCATGGTTAAGAAGAAGTGCTCACGACAAAGAGACTTCCTATAGTCGCGTAATCGCCTGATTACGAGATCTAAAATGCGGCGCTAAGTGGATGACATGACAGAACAGATCTCTTGGAAACCAATCAGAGGGTAGAATTTTGATTACTATGCACAAAAGGTAGCTGAGATGTGTGACAGAGAATGAATAAAGGGATGACATGTCAGCTATCTTAAACATCTTATGATTGCACCAAAGATTCATAATTTGAAATTTGATTTTTTGTCAAACTTCATGCAACTAAGGCTAGGTTTTTGAAAGCTCATGGCATGGCAACTTAATGGCAGAACTGGCGTCTTCAAATTATGAGCTATGTACTCTAAATAAAAATGGCTATAAACAGATGTTTGAGCATTCATTCTTGTTCACCGTGCTTTCAAAGTTTTCAGAGCCAAGTTGCTAGGTTTTTGTTGAAAAGTGATATTCAGAGCAGTTGCAGTGAATTGTGCTCAGGACAGATAGCTGATATTGAAGATTAGATTTGTTTCAATATCATTTCAAGCAAAGAATTTCAAGCTGTTACAAGGATGAGTAGAGCTGTGAGCGTTGCTTCAACCAGTGGAGGCAGTGGAGAAGAGCAGAAAGGAAAGCCAAGCTACTCAGATGAATTTCTCTAGCTGCTACCAGGTTCAACACAGAATAGGAAGATTGATGTAGGTGTGTTTAAAGATGACTTCATGAACATCAAAGATGCTACAACCCTGGGCACAATAGGTTATTCTCTTTTTACATACTTTTATAAAAATTCTGATAAGCCTATCCCTGTTTCAAACCCTTGGACATCTGGTCTGGGTAGGTTATTAGTGCCTGATGTGTTCCTTGATGTTGACCTATTTTTG
>MU226068.1:8478627-8496744 GCA_018584345.1 Thuja plicata | reverse complement strand
ATGCTTGGAATCCACCTTGAAGAGATGATGAAAGAGTCTTGAGGATGCACAAAGGATCTTGAAGGAAGATCACACCATCATGATGGCCAGATCTAGGGCTTGAATGATAAATCTTGAATGCTTGAACCATATCCCTTCAAAGGCTTGAAAGCTTGAATCCTTGATCTTCGATGGAGAACTTGAATGCTTGAGAGGAAAAACTTAACACCTTGAAATCTTTAGAACATGTACAACAATGGATACTTGAACCTTTTGCTTCTTCAGAAAATCTTGGTTAGAGATTTTTTGCACTTAGAAGACTTCTTCTTTGCTTAATATCGCTTAGAGAAAATGGGAGGAGAAAACTTCCTTTTATATGAAACTAGGGCACAATCTTCTAAGGAGGCCGACATAGGAGAATTAAATTCCAATTAGACCTATGCCCCTAGAAGATGACCTATATTAAATATAATTTAGGATTTGCCACTTCGAAACCCAAAACAGTCGACCCGAAAGTGGGAAAAATGAATTTTTGATGACCTTCGGAAGCCGACAAGCTTCTAGATTTGGAAGGGGGACCCAAGTCAAGGTTGAGGTCGACCTTGACCTAGGTCAAGGTTGAGTTCGACTCAAACCTAGGTCAAGGTCGAGGTTGACCTTGACCTAGGGGGTTAGAACCCCTGGAAAAAGTGCCAGGTGGGATAGAAGGTGCCCAGAGAGGCCCAATCAGGGTCCTAAATAGGAACATAAGTAGGAAATGATGCAAAAAGGAGGGGACAATATGATAATGGTAAAAAAAAACCCCTTAGGAGGGCTAAAATTTCTTAACATGGAAGTGCTTCCATTTTAAGATGATACAGTAACTAGGAAAGTCAAAGGTGGTCAAACAATGACCCAAATCCCAAAATGATGGGAAAAATGTTATTTTGGTGTTTTAAGATGATTTTGGATCCAATAGTGTGATTCTGGATCAAGTTAAGAAAGTTGGAAGAGTTATAAGGAAAAGTTGTAAAAGTTGCTGATGACAACTTTGCAACTTTGCAAAGTTCTCATGACAACATTTCCTAGAATAGTGGAAAGAGATTTAACGAGGTCTTAAACCCGACCTAAGGGTCTAAGCACATGGTATTGGACTAGTTAAGACCAAAAAAACCCTAATTGAAGGGTTGGACATCAAATTGTACGGATTGAGTTTGCAAAGAGCAAGAATTTGAATTATTTTGTGTTATAGAGCTTTCATCCACACTTTAATGGATTGAATGGTGGATCTTTTTATTGGATTAGTGTAAAGGAGTTCATGTAGTTAATCTATGTGGTGGTAGATTAGCATTTTGGTACTTTCTTTTATTAGTTTGTAAATTCTTTAGTTTTGCCAGTGTTGCTGGTCTGTACAGAGGCAGTTATGTAAACATGGCCCTTTCTTGAATTCCCATAGTTGGTTCTTCATGGCCACTTGGAATCAAGGAGGGAACTCTGTAAGTAGTGTAAATATGTGTTTGTGGTTCAATGTGAGTAGGGGAGATATTTTTTCAAGCAAGCCCTAGGCGGTTCCAAAGCCATCCGACTAGGAGATTGCAGTGTTGCAGAGGTATAAAGTATTATGGAATGGATTTTTTTGTGCCAATAAAGAGTGGGAGAGTGTATGGGCATGGGAAAAGGATATGTGGTTGCAAGGATACGTTCAGAGGAATCCATTAAATCACTTAGTAAGACCAAAGAAGCTAGACTGGTCTACATGCCCTAAAACCCCTTAAAAATAGGGGTTTGCAGGAAGTCCTATGTACGGACACCATGGAGACCTAAGAACTAGGAAATATTGAAGCCTAGGAGTTCCTTAGAGAGAATCCACAACTAGTTTGGGGGTTTGTTAAGATAATTTTGGAGGAAATACAAGATTATTGGTTTTAGGAGGCCTAATTGGGCTAAAAAGGCTACAAGGCCTAAAAAATAGGAAAGAGTGAACTCGATGGAAAAACCTAAAAAGAATCCATCATAGTGGATAAATATTGAAGGAAGGTGAAGGGGAAGTAGGTTGAAACCCTATTCCTATTTCCAAGAACATTTTGGGAGCATAGTTTCTTGAATTGAGCCTATGGATACACAGGTGTGTAGAGAAGGATTGAGGAGAGTTTGAAGTTGGTGGAGAGCTCTAGTTGGTGTAGAGGAACCATATGAGTGTATTTTGGTTAGGGTAGAGAGAAGTTCCCTAGAAAGGTCAGAGAAAAGGCCTTTAAAAGAGCAAGAAAGATCTTAGGAGTTAGAGCTCCCCATCAGGTGGCCAATGAAATTATGTTGGGATAGAGAGTGTTTCTCAAAAGCAAGTGCCTTTGCTTGGCTAGAAATCAAAGGAAAAATCCTCACTGCGGAGAGAAGAAAAATATTTGGTTTCTCAGGCCCTACTAAGTGTGTGTTGTGCAATGCAGATTTAGAGGACATAGATAATCTATTAATTAGATGCCCCTTTGCTGAAGAATGTTGGGCAATGATAAAGAGAAAGCTAAATTGGATTGGTCCAATGCAATACAGTGTCAAGGAGGTATTTTCCATTTGTCCACTCCCTTTGAAGGCTACAAACCTATCCTTTATTTGGAAAATATTCCCCTTAATTATAATATGGGAAATTTGGAAGGAGAGGAACAAAAGGATCTTCCAGGAGAGGGAAGAATTAGTTGATATAATCAAAGTGAGAATTAACATCTCGGTTGAAGGATCTATGAGGGCTGCCATTCTGAGGAGGAGTAATAACCTAGTCTAGACCAAGGAGATGATTATTCATCAAGGTTGGTCATGCTTGAAGCTTAGGAATGGGGGAATCTGTGGGAAAAATTCAAAAAATATTGTAATAAGAATGTGGTTTGGAAGCATCTGGATGATTACTGGATGAAACTAAACTTTGATGGGGCATCCAAAGGGAACTCGAGCCCATTAGGCACTGGGGCTATTGCCAGGGACTGGAAGGGGAATATAATTTCTCTAGCTGCTCAAAAATTGGTGGATGGAACAAACAACATGACGGAAGTAAGGGTATCCCTTTTAGCTGTCAAAGTTAATAAGCAGCTAAAAGTTCAGAGGATTCACTTGGAAGGTGATTCTCAAATTATTATCAATGCTATAAAGAAAAGGATCGTGACAACATGACATTTGTAGGGTATCATTGATAAGATTGGCCACCTTATAGACTCCTTTGATAACTTCAAAATTAGTCATATAAGACGAGAAGGCAATTAGGAGGTGGATGTTATTTCCAAATGGGAAACCTCTTTCAACATTACTGATAGCATAAGTTTGAAGAGCTCTCCTCAGAGTAATGGTGTACTTTTTAAATTTTTAAATTTTAAATTTAAATTATTTTTAAAAAATAAGTATATTTATTTGAAGGGATGGAAATGTTGTGGAGTTTTGATCATGCTCTTACCTCTGCTAAGGTGGTGAAGTAACATCATTGATCTTAACAGCTTGACAGGAGTAGTAGTTATGATAGATTTGGCTTGTGCGAAATCTTTGGGCAGTTATGTCGAGAGAAATTTGGATTGCTTTTCGAGGAGTGACATCATATCATTTTGTGGCGGCATCCTAATTTGCAGCACTTGAGTTATTGGCAATAATGATGGTGAGTGATGATTTTCTATAAAAGGTTAGATGTAGGCTTTAGTGGATGAAAGCTATCATGTTTTTGAATTGACATCTGAACTAGTTAAGTGTTTATGTTCATGGAGGACACATTTTCCATCGACACCTCAAAGCATTAGAATGGGTTTAAAGGGTCGGTGAGTAAAAATAAAATGTTATGGATGCTTTGATTTGAAGATGCAGAGTTGGCAATGGCGACCTTAGCTATTCTTGGGCCTCAATTCCAAAACAAGAAAGGCAAGTGAAGGCTCAATGTCGATGTTATTTCAATGATAATCGCTTGGGCTTTGGAGTTGGGTGAGGAGGAATCATAAGTGAAAAGAATCATGAATTTATTGTTCAAACAAGAGCTACTGTTGAATTTGGACCATATTTTGGAATGGGTTGTGCTAGGAATAGGTTTAGACTACTCCGAATGCTTTGAGGATTTGGAGGAGGGTAGAATTTATGGGTTTGTCCGATTTCTCTGCTGGTGGGGTCAAGTTAACAAAGGTGAATCTAAATTTTAAATTTCCAAAAAAAGGAATGCTCTGAAGTGGGTTTTGCAGGAAACGACCGCGAGGGCTAATGCAGAGCTTCAATTTGACATCCCTGCCAATGTCTTCAATGTGGAGGTGCCAATAAGATGGAGGGGAATGCGTCAAGTCTGGCGAAGCACTTAATGAGCATGAGGTTTACAAAAGGATCAATTTTAATGTTAAAATCCCCATGGTAATGGTTCACCCTCCACCTATGTTTCCACGAATATAGAAGTTTTTTGGATCAAAGGACATATCAGTTGTGACATGCTAGCCTTTTTGTTTAGGGAAGGTGCTAATTTTTTTAAAATATCAGACTGGTTTTAGAATGTCATGTGTAACTTGTATTTGGTTTTTTGTAACACAAATATGACTTATATTCCCCGTTCATTGAAGCTATGATAGTTAGTATGATCAAAGTCATGGTTATGACAGATAAAATATGCATGCGGTCATTTTGAATGGTTTCTCCTGATGATGTAATCTGGTTGGGATGTTAGGGTCTTTTGTAAGGACCAGGGTAAACTAGTTAAAATATGAGCATAGTGGCTCCCAAATGCTCTCTGTATTAATCATTAATGTATTTTCCTATCTTCAAAATAAAAAATGTTATAGATCAAAAAAATATTATAACCCATATAATTAATATCTAATTATATATTATCAATATAATTATTACATTACCAATAATTATCAATATAATTATTATATTACAATAATTATATTATCACAACCTTTGTGCTATCTATGTCAGGTTGAAGGAACATGACCATAGCTATAATATAATTAACAACCACATCACAAGATCAGCTCAACCAATCACATAGGAGCAATCAACAAGCATCTCAAAGACAAAGCAAGGAATCATGAATTAGGTACACAACCACCCACAACACAATGGTTATCATAACCAAGTACAAAGCATAAACAACTTAATGATGCAATGACATAAGTTAGATCAACCTGAAGGTACAAATATCACACGGGTCCAACATGATCACACAATCACAAGCATGAAAAGTCAAAGCCCCATCCATCAGGATATCATGCAGAAAGAAACTGGGAGAGGCACTATAGTCTAGATGTTACAAATTTTAGTGGGACTCAATCCATTCCAAATGGGATAAATTTGGTGGTTTTTCCTTCTCCTCCTACTAAGGTTTCCTTGGAGCTTGGTAAGAGCAACAAGGATTTCCCTGTATTAGGACTATAGTAGAAACCCCTTAAAAAGGGTCCTTTAGAAAAACCTTCAAAGAGTGGATGGAAGATTTATTAGGAGGTGAGTATCATTAGGGATAGATTGGTGTAGTTGAGGTCTATGGAACCCATTTATTCCCACTTCTCCCACCCCCACAAATCATTATTTTATCATGGAGTGTAAGGGGTTTTAATAACACCCTAAATAAAAGGTTTTTCAGGATTTGATAGTTGCTCACTTCCTTGAAATTATCTTTATTCAGGAAACTAAGTTAACAATTTAAGGTATGGTTAATAGATCTACATGAATTTGGTCTCAGTGTTCTTAACTATGTATTGGAGCCCATGGAAATTTAGGTGGAATGACTCTATTTTGGGATACTAGAAGGGCTGTCTCTTTCCATGGTTGCCACTAGTTTGGATTCAAGTGAAACTTGTCTTTACAAAATATGATTGCTTGAATTCTCAGATTTCACAATGGTTCTCTTCCTTTGGTGTATCTTGGGATTCCCCTTGGTATGGGACCTCATCTTAGAGAATTTTGGTAGAAGGTTTTTGAGAAATTCCACAAGAGAGTTAGTCACTACACATGTAGATGGATTTCATCTACTATTAATTTTACTCTCTTTAATTCGGTCGCATGAGATATTCCTATTTATAGATTTTTAGTGTAGGTGGTATCCTCTAAATTTGTAAAGGAGTTTGATGCTATCTCTCGTCAATTACTTTGGTTAGGGGATTTTCTCTCTTCAAAATAGAGTCTGGTCAAATAGGACTTGGTCTGTAGGCCAAATGAAGAAGGTAGTCTATGGTGTGGGCCTCAAGTCTACAACAATGATTAGACATATTTTGGTTACAAAGCTACACTAGAGATGGTGTACTTGTCAATATATGGATTGGGCTAAAATTCCTTCCCAGAAGTACCTTAGTGGCATTTGAAATGCGAATACAGCCCATTGTAGTTTGTTGGGGAAGGGCTCCATGATCTAGGACACTCTTAAAAGAAAGGAAAAACTCATCAAAGAGGGTCTTTTTTGATATGCAATAGGGGTATTGATGCTCTTTTGTGGCATGACTCTTTGGATAGATACCCCCAATTATTTCTTTATTTTCTCTTCCCCAAACCCTTTGAAATTGTTTGAGTGAGGTTGGTTGGAATAGGGTGGAAAATTTTAAAACCACCAAGCTTAGGGTACAGTTAAAGATAACTTGTTGGAAAGACCCTCATGAATGTCCTGTCGGGGGTATTGAGGAGAATTGGCAAGAACTACTAGGGATTTTAGCTGATAGACTTTGAAGTGCCCTTGATTGTAATGATTTTTTTGTCCTAGAGCCCATATTTGAGGGGCAAAATATCTATTGCTTCTAGCTACCTAGCACTAGATGGTAAGCTACATGGATGAGGAGGTTTCCCCTAGTGGAAGAAGGTTTGGAATATTTTTTCTTGGCCTAAGTGTCATTTTTTTCTTTGGCTTGTTGCTCATAATAGATGCCCTACGTAGGAGAATTTGATAAAGAGAGGCTTTCAAGGCCTGCCAATCTGTGTCCTTTGTATAAATAGCAAAGAAAGTGCTTCTAATATTTTTTTTTCAATGTTGTTATTCAAGGGAGATTTGGCATCTTTGGTGAGGATCATGGAATCCTGCTTGTGTTCATTCCACCTCTTTAGTTGAGTTTTGGGAAAGTTTGGGCCACCCTCCGGCTAAGACCACCTTTCTTTAGATAGTTTGGTTTCTTGGCCCAACTTTTATTATGTGGCATTTATGGTTAGAAAAGAATCATAGAATCTATCAAGATTTAGGAATTAGGAGTTTCATAGTGTGGAGAAAGATTGTCAGTAGACTTTAGGAGACTATTTCATCAAAGCGTGAATTGACTACTCCGGTGGAGGCTTGCAATTTGACCACGGTAAAGAATCTAAATTTAGTTGGAAATGGGTTAGAATCCACCACCAAAAGGAGATCAAGACAAAGTAAAGAAAAAAATAAAACAAAGGGGAGGTGGTTCCCTCCTCCTAAGGGATTTTTGAAAGTTATTATTGATGGGTTGTCTAGAGGGAATCCTACACATGCGGGAATTGGTGGGATTGGTAGGTGTAGTGATTGTAGTGTTGTGTTCTTTTTCTGTATTTATAAAGGATAACATTTGAATGATTTGATGAGGCCCTAGCTAATTTACATGGTGTGGAGAGAGGATATTTTCTAGGTTGGAAAAGGATTATTTATGAATATGATTCACAGATTATTGTTGATGTGTTGAATGATCACTAGTTGGGTGAATTTTCCTGGCAGTTAGCCTTAGTGGCTAAGCAGATCTCGAATCTTTGTAACTCCTTGGATTATATTTATTTCTCTCATATTATCATGGAGTGGAATAAAGTGGTTTATTGCTTGGATAAGGGGCTTATGAGAGTTTAGAAGGATGGGAAGTTGATGACTAGGAGGTTTTACCTCTATATTATTTGGAGAATCTAGTGAAGTTAATTATGGACGACAAGAATGTGTAATTGTTCCTTTAAAAGTTGTTCCCTTGGGACTCTCTATGCTTGCTTAATTGGAAGGTTTTAGCAAGCCTAAGGCCATTTTCTCTGTGTTTTTACTTTCACCTAAATAATGTTTTACCCCTTTACTTTAAAAAAATAAAAGAAAAAAGGCCTCATTTTCTCCTTTTCCCTATTTTAAAACATTTTTTTCCTGAATTTGGCTCTTTTTTAGATCTTTGTTACAATGCAAATAGTTTTTTTGGCACCTAAATTTTTTCAAACTATAAATTGTCATTGTAATTTTAAGTATTTCTTATTTTGCAAAACTTCTAAGGCTTTGATGAGGCTCATATGGTAACATGTTTTAGTATAAGTTTTTTGAAAGTACATACTTTTTCATGTACTTATTATTGGTGTAGTTTAATCTATCATGTTAGAAATATTATAATTATACTTTTATCCTTTTTATCTAATTTTATAGTTTTACTATATTGAGGTTGGGACCACTTTCCATATTTAGCATGTGGCAACTATATTAGTATTAAGTATAAATTTATATCGTTAATTTTTTTAGCTCATTGTATGATTTCTTTGAGGTAGGCTAATAGTGGATGTTTACTTTTATCTCTTCTAATGCGTGTCCTTTTAATCTAAAACCCCAAGTTGAACTTCTAACTATATATAAATATACCACATGCAAAATATTAACATAAAATTATCTAAGGGGAAAATGTACTTCTATATGTGTAAACGAATCTATTAATAGTAAAGTAGATGTAAAGTGGAAAAATATAGTGTGAGAAAGTTGTTGGTCACTATTCACTGTTGTCTTTTGTTTTTAAAATTTATCTTAAATCATGTAGCAAACCTAGGAATGTGTGAGACATTCTTGATAACATATATGACAAAATTGAGAAGTTGTGATTTTTTTTATATAGATAATGGGTCGAAGCAACTATTATTTTTAAAAAATTAATATTACAACTGACTCACTAGGGGCATCGGTAGGAAGGAGCCGGCAAACAAAACCTCCTGTCTAGCCCCCCCCCCAAAAAAAAAAAGAAAAAAGAAAAAAAAATGGTCTCNCTGTCTAGCCCCCCCCCCAAAAAAAAAAAGAAAAAAGAAAAAAAAGTGGTCTCTCTTAGTTATAATCCTCCCATTTGCTGTCACGAGGTATATAAGAGGGAATATTTATCCTCTTTTACATTTGTATGCCTATGACATTACATAATAATATTCCTTTTGTTTGCATAAGAATAATACAAATTTTTTTTTCTGACAAATGAACCCTTTTACACGATAGATAATTATATCTTCTATTACATTCCTTTATATTGACTAAGGAGAGGAGCTTTATGCTCCATTTATATTCATTTTCCTATGTCCTCTAAGAATATCCTCTTCCTCCTAGTTATGATATTGTTATTAGGATTCAATTGTGAGTTTTTCAAGTCAAACTCATTGACCTATGTTTCATGAATAGTGGTTCACAAGAACCCATCTCTCATGAAAATGAATTTTTTCTTTAGAACAACTACTCATGAAACATGGGTCAATGAATTTGACTAAAAACGTACATAGTTATATATTGATAATACTATCATAATTTGAATTATTAATTTAAATATACCATAATTAACAAAATTGACAATATCAAGGAAAATCATATTATTAATGATTTGATGATTATTGATCTTGAAATTTTGACCATATTCATAACCATTTATCCAAGATTAAGAAAATAAGATCATGGATAAATAATATAGGATTGATGAGAAGTATTTATAATTAATTACAAAATATGATATCTAAGCTTGGTCTAGAATATTCAATATTTGTTTCTAGTTTTTATACTTATTGATTCTTTGTAGGAACTATATATCTTGTGCTTAATTTTGATGTATTTTTAAATATACTCTAGTTTAATAAAAAGTAAATTTAACTCAAATGAACCTCGTAAAATCTTCTAAGCCACTAGTATTGATATTTAGTGAGGCTTAGTTACAAAAAAGAATCAAAGAATCCTTATAAGAAATTATAAGAAAAAGGGGGAAAAATGATAGAGATGAAGCACAATCAATATCTGTACCCTCTCCATCAAAAGGGGAATCATCTAAAAAGGAGAATCAAATATGTGCATGTTTCAAAAGCTGTTGGATTTAATAATCTAAGGACCAGTCTATATTTAGGTGACTATAGAAGTGTATCATCCTAAAAAGTTAGCACCCATAATTTAATGTTCTATTAGGACCTATTAGTCCACATTTTGGTGATTTCCAAGTCATAATGTTTGTTATGTTTGAGCCTAGCAACCCTTCTTTTTCATCCCACATCTCTTCACTCCTCTCGACACCCAATTAAAATATGGGCCTAATTTCCTAGGAACAAAACTGTTTCAAATGTTCTATTCCCTCTTGTTTGGACACAAATTTGGTCCGAGGCCCTATGTCAAGGTTCTTTCAGAAAATTTGATCCTATGGTCAGCCTATCTTTTTTTTTAATCCCAAAATGTAGGATTGAGCATATAAACCCTATATATCTCCTCAATTTTTATATCAAAAATTCATTCAAGCATTTTGGAAATCAAGCTATCAAGTTTTCAAGTGCAATTGAGCAATTGAATTCAAGATTTGAAGGCAGGCATCCAAGATCAAGTTCTCCAAGTCTCCAATTATTCAAGATCATTCAAGTAAAAGAAAATCTTCTCTAATTTAGGAAATTTTCTCTCCCATGATGGCCAAGTAGAGGAATTATCAATCAAGCAAGAAGATCCTTGTTCCATTCTCCTTCTTTGCAAAATATTATCAAGCACGTCTACATTCAAGATCTATGAATTATAATCATAGATCCATGCATTTTTTAGGGCACCCTTGATTCCCACTCCAAATTTCAAGGTAAACACCTTTATTTCAAGACATTAAAGAATATTCATGGGCATTAGTGATTTCTACACCCATCCATGAGGGTTTATGCAAGGTGAATCAAACATTTACCTTTTTACATACTTTTCTTTATGCAATTTCATTTCATCTTCAAATTTGAATCCTAAACAAGGGTTTTTCCAAGGAAAACTCCTTTAGAAAACCCTTTTCCCCATTTTTTTGTGTGTAGGAACAGTTTACGAAGGTGTTGTCAGAAAGCCAGAGGGATCAGATATTATTGGAGGATCCCAAAAAATTTCAGGAGAAAACACTTGGAACAAGGTGTATGAAAGTTCTATTCCCAGGAATACAGAATTTGAAACATTCTATTCCCTATTAATTTAGCTCATATTTTGGATATAGGTCAGATGTGTCTTTTGGTTTCCATTTCTTTCAATTATATCTCTCTATCATTTTGTATCAGTCTGTTATTCACAATGTTTCACCTACTTTTATTTTTTGTTACCTACATTGCATTTATCCTATAATTTCCATTTTCATCAATTCCATATTTAGAAAAGGACCACTACCCCATTCAGTGCTTGAGTCTTCTCTTGAGCCTAGTGGAGGCATCTTCCTTTCAAATGTGCAATTATTAAAATAGGAAGTGATCACCTAATTATGTTGCTTCCAATTTCTTATTGTTCATTTTGGTGAACCTTTCTCTTCTTACATACCTTTTATGTTGGTAGTTATATCATCTTTGAACCTATTTAGATATCTATATCTTATTTGCATTAGATTTTATTTGTTGATTACATGTGCTTTTCATTAAATTTCTATTGTGCTTCGTGTTTGCATATCTCTTTCAAATTTCACATTCACATTAGATCTATCTATATTTTATTTCCTTATGCATGAGTGTTATTAACTTGACTACTACCTATATCATTTTGGTTAGGATAATTTTTATACTTATGGGTTCCTTTAATCCCAACTCCTATATATTTCCTAGGAATCTTGATGAGACCAACATGCCTACTAATGATATTCCTTCTATTATTGAGAATAATTATTATCACTCTTCTCATGATGAAGATGAGACCCTAAGATTCCCTCCTATACAAATTAAAAATATTCCCATGACTTTTAAACCTTTGAGCAATGGTTAGGACAAGAAAATTCATATCCCGAGGTCATCTCCATATTAGAGGGTTTAAGGAAGATAATTCATAGTGATGAACATGGTGTTAATATCTTGTGTAGTATCTCTCACCTTATTGATAGAAATGTCAAACCTATTATAGATTATGCCCAAGATCTAGGTTTCATACCACCTACCACTAATTTTGAAACCTCCATGCCTATCTCTACCTCCATTCCTAGCATATCGACTTATGCTCCACCTATCATAACCACTTTCACTTAATTCATCAATCCCGCAAATGTTATCATTCGAAATCCTATTATTCATAATCCCACTATTCCTTAAAGTGTTCCATGTATTTCCTTACTATCATCCATGCCCACTTATAATAATTTTCCTTTTCTATATTCTAACATCCCTTCCATTTCCCATAATAGTCCAAATCTTTCACACATATCTCCTAATCCTCTTTCTTTAAATTCTATAACTACAATCAAACAAGCAAATAACACCTTAATTAGCATCACATTTTAGTGTAATTTTGATTCTGAAATGAGTCTCTGCGTCGGCAAAAAAGTTAGTGGCCAAGCAACTCGATCACTCAACTTCGTATTTAGCATCATACTTAGTGTCACAGGTTGAGCCAAGTTTAGCGTCAAGCTTCTTAACGCAACCTTGAACACGTCATTTGTTGTGTTGGGAAAATAAGTGAAGAATTGAGTCCTCTTGGCAATGGGTATTGTGTCAGAAATGACATCAGATTTGGATTTTGATTTTGCTTATTTTGTTGCTTATGGTGTTGCTTCCAATTTTGCTTTCAATTTTTCTTCTTGTTATTCTTCCAAGTTTTCTTTTATTATAATATCCTTTGTTGCTTCTAGTTTGGCTTCCCATTTTTCTTCTAGTTGTGATTCTATTATAACGTCCTCTTTTGCTTCTAGCTTTGCTTTGGATTTGGATTCTTATTTTTCTTCCACTTCTTCTTCTATTATAACATCCTTTGTTGCTTCTAGTTTTTCTTCCTTCCCAATTGGCTTCTATTTTTGCTTCTGTTTTTTCTTCCCGTTTCGCTTCCAGATTGCTACTAGGTTTGCTTCTAGCTTTGCTTCCATTATAACATCATTTGTTGCTTTTGATTTTTCTTCCAAAATTACTTCCAAAAT
The DNA here is from genome assembly GCA_018584345.1 of Thuja plicata. NCBI lineage: Eukaryota > Viridiplantae > Streptophyta > Pinopsida > Cupressales > Cupressaceae > Thuja > Thuja plicata. Next base: position 8,483,767 of record MU226068.1, on the reverse strand, counting down.
TGCTTCTATTTTTACTTTTGGTATTGCTTCCATGTTTGCTTCCATTGTAACAGCCTCTGTTGCTTCTAGTTTTGCTTCAATGTGTGCTTGCTTGTTTGCTTCAAAATTTTCTTCAGTTTTTTACTTCTTGTGTTGATTTTGGTTTTGCTTCCATTATCACCATTTGTTTCTTCCAATTGATTCCTATTATGATGCCACTTGTTACTTCCAGTGTTGCTTCTGATTTTTATTCTTGTGTTGCCTTCAAGTTTTCTCCCAATTTTGCTTCCAATTTTGCTCCATTTTGTTCTCCCAGTTTTGCTTTTTTGTTCCATCTTTGCTTCTTTTGTTTCTTCTAAGTTTGCTTCCAGTTTTATGTCTTTTGTTGCTTCTAATATCACTTCTATTATTCCATCTTTTATTGCTTCTCAAATTGCTTCCATTATTACTCATTTGTTTTCTACTTGAATTGCTTCTATTTTTCCTTCCTAGATAACGCCAAGTTTTGCTTCCAAGATTGCTCCTAGTTTCGATTCCATTGTTTCTTCCTTTTTTACTTCTAAAAATGCTTCTTATATTACTTCCATTTCTTATTAATTTAATAATTTTTATTCCAGTCATGAAACCCATATTGACACCAAGAAGGTGCACATCAAAATATCCACAATTTAATTGAATTTGACGAAATTCATCCTAAGTAGAAAATTAAAATCATCACACGTAATAAATATTCATCAGAGAATCATTGACCACTTTCAATATATATAAATTAACAAGTGAATACTGATAAAATAATCATATATAACTAAAAAAAGTGAAAGTCCAACATGCCAGTAGATCAAAAACATGTCAAAATGATACATGTCCAACTGTCGACATGAGTCAAAATGATACATGTACAAATGATATAAGTAAAAATGATAAATTATGTAATTGAAAATGATACAAGTCAAGATGATACATGTCCAAATGATATAAGTGAAAATGATACATGTCAAAATGTATCAACTCAATAATATGGTACTACAAGCCTTGCAAATGATACATATGATAGTAACCATGAAAAGAGGCATCATAACAATATATCAACAATGATCCATAATGCAGTCCATATGATCATGAAGTTCACTAGCTACTAGCAACACCTTCCTCATTATCATCATCACCACCACTGTCATCAACAACAAGATCATCATCGTTATCATCATCATCATCATCATCGACTTTGGTGTCTTCTCTATATGCATCATCATCATCCTCTGCCATGTGATATGGACCAGAACCAACATATTATAGATATGTATCTTGAGGATCATCTTCATCTACCCAACAAAAATAATATTTTTAATAAAAAGTTATTATTTATTTAATGTAATAAAATATTTTTATGTTATATATATAGTATTACAACATATGAAATGAAACCATAACCATATTACATGAATCAACAACTAAACTGGACTGAAATAGATAACAGAAACATAGTTCTCAACAAACAAATAAGAAGTTACTCAGTGCTGCCTTGGCTGCAGGAACATTCACAGAACAAAGTTCAAATGGCTGCAGGAATAGTCACAGAACAAAGTTCCTGTTGAACCACAAAAATGCAAGTAATTTTTGTTATTATCTCATGTCATTTCTTATGTTGACTTGTCTCTCAAGAGTAGACAACAAAAAAAACCACACCAATTACCAATTCCAAGCTCTTGCATTGCGTATCTCCTGGGAGCTTGGAAGCAAGGTATTTAGTCTGTAGTTATTTTAGTTGATAGGCTTCCTTTGTAGAGTAATTTTTGTCATGTATTTTGTAACTGACTATCATTTTTATTATCAAACTCACTTCGCACTAGAATCCAATATTATCCTTTGGGCATGTGCATTCCACTTCTAGATTCTGTATTTTAGTTAGTTTGAACAATAAGGCAAAACACTTTCTGAAGGTTTTGCAAATGGGGTTGCAAGAAAAATGGGCTTAACCTTGGAGGAAACTCTATAGTTAAGCATGCTTGAGATGGAGTAGTACTGGGAGTTGTTTTTCTTGTGGCTATGGTCCTTAATTTATTTCTTAATTTCTCGAGTGTCATGGTCTTATTAGTCTAATGGCTAGCTTCTCAATAAGTCATTTTGGTTTAGATAACTTTTAAATTTTTAATATTGTTATTCATTTACATATGTACCCATATTGTGTCCATTAGATGACCTATCATATTCTATTTACCTTGGTATATTTGTGGTTAGGGTCTTATTTAATGTCAAAGTATTATGGTCATTGTTTCATGCTTTTTTCATAAAACCATATATTTTCACGTGTCCTAGCCTAACACCTTGTGTATTCGCCTCCCACAGTAACTTACACTGCTTGTCACAGCCCAAGTGTTATGGTCTTATGGCAAAAAATGTTGTGATCTCGCGACTGAGTGTTGGCAGTTTGGTGATCTCCTAGTCCCACCCTCACTATTGTTATTAAAGTTAATGGTTGGCTTTTGTGAGACTATGTGGCAGTTTCTGGGTTGTAATAAAGTATGTTGTTGCATCCTCACAACTTGATTACACAGTGAAGACTTATGGTTTGTGGTGAGGTGACAATGAACCACATATAAAAAGTTGAAGATGTTAAAAAGGTAAACAAGTATTGCCTTTCATATCCTCGCGGTGGTTTTTGAAGGTGGCCAATTGGTCCCATGAGACCACGATTTGATGTTTGTGATGACAATGATGGTTTCTCACATCCTTGCGATGGGTAGTGGGGAAAACATTTTCCAACCGTGAGTCTGCGAGGAAGAATGAAATATTATAGCGATGCCTTGTTGTGGCCTCACAACTTGTTTTGTGGGACCCATTTTTGGCCCGCGGGGAAGCAATGATATTATGTGTGACATGCATTTGGTGGGTTAACACAATGGTATGTTCGCATGTTGCAATTTTGTATATTTAAACTGCAGTTAAGGTGGATGGTTCGCGAGGATGCGGCAAAGAAAAGGTAACTCATGATGAGTTAGTCGCAGCTTCACGACAATTTTTGAAGATAGTTCTTTAAGCTTGTAGTTGTGTGAGGTGGTGACATGTGTCCAGGGAAATGCTAAAGGGTGTGTGTACAATTTGGATAAATTAATATAGGTCAAGCTAGTGACTAGTTTCCATGTGTGCTATCATGTGAGCTAGGATTGTCATGCTCTAGAATTCAAGACTTTTTGACTATATTTTGGGAATTACAAAGTTACAATAGATGGGTTTCATATTAGAAGTGACATTAGAAGGACATTGAATTTACTCATGATACATTGTAAAAATCATAGAATCATATTGCCTTGCCACCATTCCTTTTACAAGATGTTGTGATAGCCAAGAATGTCAGTTTGAAAATATTTCCAGCTTTGAACTTCAGTACAAATATTTCTTGAATTAGCAAGTTGTGGCAATAAATTTGAAGCCTGGAGGAATGTTATTTATAAATGAGTGTGGATGAGATTACGTGAATTCTCTGTAGTTATTCCCTTTTGGTTAGATGGATTTCTGTGTGTTCGTGATGTTGGTAGTGAGAATTTTCATGAGTGGTATTGTTTGTTGCATGAGGTTGAGACTGGGGAAGGCTCTATTGAAAGAAGTATATAAAGATCATGGGTTGATTTTACACTTTGTGGTTGTAGAGATTTCTTAAATTCCAAGAGTGGTTGGAGGGATTTCTTAACCTAATGACACTCTTGTCTATGCTTATTGCCAAACTGGTGGAGTTTGCGAGGGTTTATTAGGTGTCTAGTTTCTTAAGGCTTCCACTTTATTTCTCCCTCGGGATAGGGATAAGGATTGGGGAATGGTTGGAGGACCTCGTGATGTAGGCCTGTCTATGATGACATGTAACTGATTAAATGGTTCACTATATTAAGTTGAAGATAATGCAAGACATTAACTCAGTTAATGGTTTGTATTTTCATTGATGTCAACTTGATATCATCTGTATGGTCATACACATAATGCCAAAGACTTCAGAGAATCAATGGAATAGAGGTTATGCTTTCAAAAATGCATAAAAGTCAAGTATTCACTAAGTGACAAAATACACCGACGGAGTGCACACCATCGGTAAAGACAGAGATAAAAGTCACAGTGATACCTGACGAGCAGAAGATAGTATTGCCCGACAAAGCAAAATCAAAGGATGCATGACGAGCTAAAAAAAATGTTGCCTGATGAACAAGATCCAATGATGCCCGATGGATAGAGATCCCGAAGCTAACTGAAGCAACACTGATGGAACTGGCAGTTGTCACCAGTGACGAACTGCAAAATTGACCAACAGAACAGAGAGATCAGAAAATGACAAAATATCTAGTCGGCAGAGCTAAAGGATAGACTTAACTGGTTGTTTTATTTGTTTTATTCGACCATAGTTAAGTAAGTGATTTGTACAGTTGGCAAGAAGATAACTATGAGATAATAAGGAGTTAAAGCCATAAATCAATTTGGCTGGATTGTTTTTCACACCAAGAATTAAGGAATATCATGTCTATTTAAGAGACAAACATTTTTCATTCTCTGTGTGGTCCATAATCAATCACATACATGGGGGAGTGAGCTAATAGAAGATGCTGAAGAGAAATTGATGAAGGATTAACTTCATGTAGTCCTGATCAATCAAGCTGAGGGAGATCTAAATGATTCTGCAGACACTGACAGACAGAAAAACACAACATCACAGAGCAAAAAGAGTTAAGTACAAAGGAATTGTATAGATACATTGATCAGAAAGATATTGTAAGTAAATAGATCTGAAAATATGCAATTCAGTTGCATTAGAAATAGGTCATTTTGTTTCAGTTTAACCATTGAAGCATTAAGTCTCTTAACAGAGTAGGACTTAACAGTCTTTTGTAATTGAGGTATATCCTAATAGATTACCAGAAGGTTGACTCATGATAGTAGCACCGGTCTTACCTAAAGCCTATTGACAGTCTAAGAAGGAGGCTGATTCAAGGATAGTAGTAAGATTTTCATAAAGCCTATTGACAGTCATGAGACTGATTCAAAGATGGTAGTGTAGATGCTAGATACTAAGTGACAACCTATGTATTGAAAATCCTCTAACAAGGTCGCACTTAACAGTGTGTTTGTAACCTTTAACAGGGTTGGCTCCTAACAGGGCTCACTTCAGAAGAGTGAAAAT
>MU226068.1:8459607-8471188 GCA_018584345.1 Thuja plicata | reverse complement strand
TATATATATATATATATACAAATCTATAAATTAAAAATGTATTACCTCATTGTGGCAAGAGTCTGCGCCCTTCCCTTTGTTTCTTGACATTTTGAGATATCTCCCGAGAGTTTAAACCCTGATTAATGGGCGATTTAAAATAAATGGGTGATTAATGAGCAAGCTTTACTTTGATTGAATCTCTTTCTAGATTTTAATTCCTATGAGATATCTGCTGAGAGTTCAAACCCTATGATGGAATGAATAACGCAAAAATAAGACCACCAAATAACCCAAATCAACCAAAGCCTGACCATTCTCTACCAGGTGACATCCCTTTTGTACAAATCTATTAGTTAAAATTCTATCTAAATATATTTATATGGATTCAAATTGAACCAAAAGGAATAATACATACCTTGTTTTCACGTTTAAAGCAAAATTAGGAGTTTGATTTCTATCCATCTATCCTCTACTCTCTATCTCGTAAAAAATTTAAACTGGGCGACCAAACATTGTAAATAGTGTCTATCCTATGCTTTGTATCCGGCAACAAAATAAAAGAGGGCATCCAAAATGAAAACTAAAAGATCAACAAGACCAGCCTAACAAACTAAAAACAACTGAAATAGAAAAACAGAGCGACATATGGCGGTAATTTTTATTTTTTTTATATTCATTAGTGGGCGCTATAGTGAATGTTTCCTCTGAATCAAATGCAATTATTTAGGATTTGAAAAATATAAAATGTTTAACGTCGTGGTGGTTTGTCATGTTTAATGACGTAGTGGTTAACGTCAACTTTATCATCGAATTTGACCCATAAATGTAATTTTCTTGGGATGCTAATGTCAATGTTAATGACACCTAATTTTACACTAATTTTAAACCTTAAATGCACTCTTTTTGGGGCACCAAATATGGTGTAAAGAACACCTAATTCAATGCCTAATTTTGATTTGAATTTGTGGTCATCTTTAATCATAAGATTTTAGCTCTAGTTTGTTTTAGCATTTTTTTTTGTTTTTCTTTAAAAAAAAAATCTTGTGTACGGTTGGGGTTCTCTTTATTATAGAGTTCAATTTCGTTTAATATAAGGGATAGGGTTCGATTTGGTTTAACAATTCAATTATGTTTAGGGTTAGTGTGTGTATGTAAATGTAATTCACAAACCTATAATGAAACATTAATATAGACTTTCAAACTAGATCACAGACTCATGGCGTAGGTTGTTCGATCTCTTTCTAATTCCAACGATTTGAATATTTCTCTCAACTGCAAGTAATCCTCCTCAAATGACAACCTAGAATGCAAGATAAATGAAGATGCAAGCTAAAATTTAAGACTCGATTGACCTAAAATGCTATGCTAGATGAGAAATGAAACTAGATTAAGATGCAATGCTTCCATTATGCTATGATATGCTATGATTCTATTATGAAAAGACTATAATGCACTTTCTTAAGATGAAATGAGAGATGATCGGATGCAAAAACCAACATAATGTGGATGATTGAATGATAATGGATGGAGGTGGATCATTTTCACTAATAATGCTCACTATTTATAGGATTTCCGAAAGGCCTTGAGAGTGAGTTATTTCCAACCATGGTCAAGTCAAGTGGTTGATGGATGAGTGGTCAAGATTTGATATTGAGATTGAGTGGCTAAGATAACAAAGGCTATTAGTGATCCATGTGAGCTTAAAGATGATCTCTCATTGGTTGATTTAATTTTTTCCTGTAGTGGTAGGTGAGAGATATTAAGACTTAGTTAATTCAAAATAATTAATTCCTTTAGCCATGTGGGATGTGGAATTTTATGACTGAGTGAGTTGGAATTGATTTGTGAAGGGGGAATTAATTAATTGATGAAGATTTAATTAATTCAGGTGAACTATATATTCAAATATTAAATTCAACTATATACTAGAATAAATTTGATTTTATTAATTAAATTGCTTGAATTTAATTAATGTTTGACTTTGACCATTTTTAGGCGTATACATTTTACCCTCTTTGAATCAACGTGCGAGCAGCGCATTGGTTCAAAGAATAATCTACTCTCTCTTTTTTTTTTTTTGCTTCTAGTTGATTTGTTGATTGCCGAACTGATTGATGTTTCCCCACTAATAATTATGAATGTTCCAGCTCTTGTAATGGTGATGAAAAGATTAAATAGATTTTCTAGATTCAACAATTTATTTGTTTGATGCCCCAAATGTAAAAAAATATTTAAGTTGATTTATGCTCGGGCCTTGATCTACTTTTGATACTTGATGGATGCCCCAGAGATAACATGTTAAAGATGATGATGGATGTGATATGCACCCTTGAGAGATCGATTAGGCAAAGTGTGATGAGAAAGATCCCTCGATAGATTACAAGGGAAATATTTGATGATTGACATTGCGCTAGTGATGAAGCATAGGTAATTTTTTTTTTACCTCATTATAGATGAAAGTAAATGTAGGCGCTCAATGAGATTGATTGAAATATCAAATGATTCGATTGGATTAATTGATGCTAGCTCAAGGAAAGTTGTTATAATTATTTATTGTTGGATCAAAGAACCTAATAGTTGATATACCAATAGCTTGTGGGGGTTAGAACAAGGCCATCTATGGGTGCATTTCTTAGACCATTTGGGATTTAGATCATTAATGTATACACATACTTGATTAGACACTTGATAATTACTACCCCAATCATAATTTGGTATTACCTATGTAGTGGGAGGTCCTGGATATATATGTTTTGCATTCACATGTTTGCTAGAGGGAGCTTGATACATGTTAATGGGTCGATATGATTGTCATGATTTTAATGACATTATTTATATCTAGGAGGTATGGATGGTTATATGTATTAGCATGTGTTATGGATGTCATTTTCTATTAATTTGGGCTATTTTCCTTTAGATGATAAATTGGAGTCTTTGTTATCACATTGAATTTGGTTCTTATGTTCATGGATTGTTATATTTGTACACTAGCTTGTTCCTTTTCTTCCATAGGTGGCATGTTGGAGGATGACCAAAATTCTTACTTGATATGGTGGTCACTTGGTTTTCTTATAGATATCTTGTTGGATCACGAGAGCATGTTGCAAATTCATATGGTTACATATATAGCTATGATGATGTATTTTATTGATTTACCCTTATGCAATGTATACATCAATAGGGAGAGTAAAGGAATAAGGTGTTGTAAGCCTTGAAGAATATTTGTAATGTTATATTTTATTATTATTTGTGTTGCACCTAGGAGTACTTGGATTAATGTGCATCATATAAATATTCTATAGAGATTCTATTTTTGGGTCCTATTTATTTATTGTATTGTAACATTTGGATTATATTTAGTGCGGGTGTCACATTGGGATATGGTTTTGCAATAATTTACTATTGGGGAAAGAAATTTTTTAAAGTGACAACTTAGAACCCAATATGAAATAAGGGTTCAATGGTATCATGGTCACATGGTTTTACTTGACCACTATTTGTATTTTTTTGTAGCTTATATCTATAGAAGAAAACACTTGTTAATGGTTTAGGCTAGTTGGTTGGGTTGTCATTGTACTGAGTATTTCTAAATTTTGTATTTGTGAAGTATAAAATGGGATGTATTGATACATGATTGGGCACATGGGAATAAATTTGAGGGCTTTATGTTTTGGTGGTGTCCATTGTAACTCTATAAGTGCTTCATATTTCTTTATGGTTGAATAATATAATGGATTGTGGATGCTTTTGGAGGTTGGGTTTTTCCCTCATGAGGGTTTTCCCAGACTATATCTTGTATTATCTAATGGATTTTCTATTTGATCTTTACATAATGGTGATTTTATAAGCTTTTATATATGCTTGTCTCTCATGGGTTATGGAGGAAATGAATTAAATGTAATTGGGTATATGCATTATTTCCTCAAAATATGCTCATTTATAGTTTAATTGTAATTACTTGTTTTGATTTTCTTTACATTTAACACAAAATAAAATGTACTTTAGACTTTCGATGTTGGTTTTTACTCTTACCTTTCTTTATTCATCTATATTTTTGGTGGCTTCATAGATAAATCTTACCTGGTATAAGAGATATTGTGAGGTATTTTACTAGTTTTTAATAAATACATGAATGTAGAGATAGTTCTTCTTGAAATATTGATTATGATCTTCTTTTGTATCCTTATATTACCTAGATAATGAGAAAGGTGTTAAAAAAAAGTCAATGATGGAGTTCTTTTTTTCCTAATCTCCCTAGTTGTCAACACATCAAAAGTTCTTGAAGACATTCTAATCCCACCATTGAGTCTAGAGTAGTCAGGAAAATTAAATCAACCTTTTATTTCATCTCAATTGAACATTAGAGACAAAATTTGCAAGAGTTTGAAGATAAACATTGTTTGCCAAATATAGTAAGATGCTATATTTTGAGGCATTTGAGGACAAACATATTGTATCGTGATGTCAAAATGACATCACAACTATAAGATGGACTATTGATTTTTTTTTGGAGAAAATAATCAAGTGAGGCTAGAAAAAATCCCAATCCATGTAGTTGTTAGGAAATAATTCTCATACCCACTTACATTTAATTTATTTCCTACGCAACCCATGATAAACACACACACACACACACACACACACCATGAAAAGATCAAATAGACAAGCCACAAGATAACACAAGATGTACCATGGGAAAACCCCCGCGAGGGAAAAATACAGCTTCCAAAATCATCCATACTAAATTGTATTATTCAACCATAAAGTAATACAAAGAACATATAGAGTTACAATGAAAAACACAACTTCCAAAATCATCCATACTCAATCATATTAGTTAGCCATAAAGTAATACAAAGCACATATAGAGTTACAATGACTACCCTTGAAACATTAAGACCTCCAAGACATTCCCATGTGTCCAAGTATCTATCCACATATCTCATTCTATGCTTCACAAATACAACCTTTAGGAAGACTTAATAATGACAACCCACTCAACTAGCCAACCCACTCCACTAGCATGTGTTTTATTTTATAAGAACAAGCTCACACAAAATACAACTCGAGGTGATGTAAAATCATCTGAACACAATACCATTTAACCCTCATTTAATATTGGGTACTAAATTTTCACCTTATTAAATTTCCTTCCCAAATATTAAATAATTACAATATTGTATCCCAATGTGACACCTACACTAAATATTATTTCCAATGCTACAATACAACACATAAAATACCACCACAAATGTTCATATCTAGAAATGCACATCCATCTAGGTTTTTCTAAGTACAACACAAATAATAATAAACTAATGCATTATAAACATCATGCAAGGTGTACAAAGTCTTAATCACAATAATAGCCCTATTTTTTTACATTACAAAAATTATATATAAAATTTAAATCATAAATTTTTCATTTATAAAATAATAATTTTTAAATTTTTTTTTCTGTAATATAAGGTATTTATTTAATATTGTTTAACTGATACATTTGTCCATATATGCTTTCCTTTACTGAAAAGATATGACTTGCTACATCTATTATCTAACCATCACTACTATGCCTGCTATGACTATCATTGTCTGCTACAAAATGCAACTGCCCAAGGATTCTATGAACAACATAAACTTGATATACAAAATTATCCATAATTCAAAAGGGATAGAGCTTCCTACAGATCTAGAATTCATGTACCTCTATTGATGCAGGACCATCTTGGGTTCTTTGGCAATCATGATCAACCAAAAATATGTTTGTTTTAGTTCAGTAGATTATTGGAGGTTGCTTGGTAAAGTGCTCGATAACTGTTGTTTCTCGGTTACTTCTTCTGTCTTGTTTTTACTGACAGGTCTCGGTGAACATCCTGGCTTCTCGGTTGGGTTTTCACCGAGTTGTTTATGTTTCCCGGTTACCTTTTTTTACCGAGTCATTGCTATTCCTAGGTTGGTCTTCACCGAGTTGTTCCTGTTGCTTGATCGGCTTCTTACAGAGTTGTTTATCTTTTTCTAGCCGACTTCTGCATTTAATTTCTGTAGCATAGTTAATGTGGGGTCTCTCATTGGGATATTTGTGGACCTAAATCTGGGTCTTTGTTATTTCCTATGCTAGATCTTTAGGATCTGAGTGCCGACCTCTTTGGTGGACTCTTGTATATATTTAGTTTTCTATTCTTAGATTAGGGCATCAGTTTATGATAGAAGATTAAGGGTTAGCAGATTTAGATGGCAGGTCTATGACCTCACATGTATCAAGATTATTCTATAAACATCTAAATGTATATGGCCAAAACTGGGAATTCCTTACAGCCTGACATGTAATGAGTTTGATGAATTAATACAAAGTATGTGTTGTTTCTTCTCTCCCTTGTTGTGTTGTTGCTTTCGTGTTGTTCTGCAAGTTGGTTTGGATAGTTGGGAGTGCCTTGGGCCCCTATTCTCCATACCCTCCTTGTGTCAGGTGGTATCAAAGTGAAGGTGAGATCTAGGTTCCTTCTTGTAAGCCCTAACCTAGTGGTTGATATTGTTGTGGGGTAGCAGATTGCGATCTGGCCTACAATTGCAGAGGGTTTCAAGATGGTCCGTGGGAGAGGAAATGCAAATCTAGGTCTAGCTGATATGTTAAGATAGATGATTGCAAGATTAGAAGCTGTTGAGACAACCCAACATAGAGGAAGACATCTTGAAGATGTTAGTGATGATGAATTTTAAGAAGTGAAAGGAGAAGCTGTACCTGCACCTGCACCTGTGATGGATCAGGAAGAAGAGAGATTCTTGCGAGCATTGACAAGCTTGAAGTCCACACCATAGTTTAATCCTCCCGAGTATAGTGGAAAGTTGGATTCTGATGAGTTGATAGATTGGATAACCAAGATGGAAAAATTCTTTGAGTATGAGAATTTATCAGAGGAGAAGAAAGTAAAGATTGCAAGTACAAAGTTGAAAGATCATTATCCTTATGGTGGGAGCACCTGCAATTGGATCAGAAGAAGAAGGGTAAAGAAAAGATCAAGGTATGGGATAAGATGATAAACAAATTGAAAGGAAATTTTCTACCTTGTGATTACCAGATTAACCTAGCAAGGAGAATGCAAATTTTGAAGCAAAAAGATAGCCCGGTAAAAGATTACACTGAGGAATTCTATAGATTAGACATCATATCTGGACATGTTGAAGATGAAGTGGAAAGAATAGAAAGATATCTGAATGGATTAAGAAGTTATATACAAGATGAGATCATCTTGGAAAAGATGAAGAGCATTGAAGAGGTATATCAGTTTTCCCTAAAGGCTGAGGAGAAATTTAAAAAAAGATATGAAAAAAGGTAAAGAGGAAGAGGAGGTAGATTCCCTAGAAGTGGTAAATCTCATGGTGAAAGCAGTAGACCTGAACCAGACAAGATGAATTTAGACACATATCAACACAAAGGAAAGACATAATGGAAAAGGTGGAAGCTCATTTTGAGGAAGAGGCAATTACTCCCGAAGTGGTTATAGCAGAAGAGGGTTCTAAGGAAATTGTTACAATTGTGGTGAAGAAGGACATAGATATTTTGAGTGTACACATGCAAGTAAGAAAGTTGGTAGTAGCATAAATGGTTTGGTGCAAGAAGAATCACCGAATGAACTTGAGAAGGAAAGAAATCTAATGATCAGAAGGATACTATGGAGTGAGAAAGATAAGCAAGATCCTGTCAAGAAAAGTTTGTTCAAGACTAGATGTAGAGTTGCAAACAAAGTTTGGAAAGTATTTGTTGATAGTGGAAGCTCAAAGAATCTGGCATCTAAGGAGATGGTTAAAAAGTTGCAGTTGGAAAGAATGAAGCACTTGAAGCCCTATTAGATTTCATGGATCAAGGATGAGCATACATTAATGGTGAGTGAACAATGTTTTGTGAATCTAAAAATTGGAAAGTATTATGATAAGGTGTTGTGTGATATTATGCCAATGGATTGTTGTCATATTTTTTTGGGTAGACCTTGGCAATATGATAGACATGCTACACATTTTGGAAGAGTGAATAGATATACTATTTGGGTTGATGGTAAGAAGCAAATCTTGTTACCTTTGGTTGAATAATTTGCTGGTGAGATATGTACATCTATGAAATTTTGTTTGATGAAACGTAGACAGTTTGTTAAATATTTGAAAATGAATGATAGCAGTTATGCTTTGATTCCTAACAAACCGAGTAAGAACACAGAAGATGAATTTCATGCAGAAGTTGAGAAATTACTTACGGAGTACATGGAAATCATTTTAGATAACGTACCTAATGGTTTTCCACTGATGAGAGATATTAGTCATTGTATGGATCTGATTGTTGGAGCTACTTTACAGAACAAGGCACCACATCGGTTGACACTGACTGAGAATGAAGATCTCAACCGACAAGTTCATGAGTTGTTGAACAAGGATTTAATTAGATAAAGTTTGAGTCCATGTGGAGTACCAACTATATTGGCACCTAAGAAGAATGGAGAATGATGAATGTGCACTGATTCAAGAGCAATCAGTAAGATCATAGTTAGGTATAGGTTTCCTTTACCGAGGATGGATGATATTGTTAGTATTAAGTAATACTGAGAGGGGGGTGAATCATTATTACAGAACTTGAAATAAACTTTAAACCAATTCAACATAAACCATACACATACTGAAAATAAAATAACACAAAAAAATAACACAATACTCATAACACCATTATTTATTGTCGAGGAAACCCTGGGAAAGGGAAAACCCCAGTGGGGATGGTACCCACAAGCACGCACTAAATTAGAATGTCCCTGCTAGGAGATCTAGCCCTGTTAGGAGCTGAATATTACATAGTACAATTCCTTGTTAGAGGAATACAACCCCTTTAAAGGTATACAACACCTTGTTAGGGGCCAACTGAGCTTAAAACTCTTACAATATACTTCTATTACAAAAGTGTTCTCAGTAATGAACAAAAACAAGCATCTCCAATGCTTAGATAGTTCCAGTCATAGATCTGTAATGATCTCTGTCCAATCTCTACTTTGACATTCACATGTCTCATATCACATATCCATCCAGTACATCAACACATATTTCTCTCAACAAAAGTCTTCACACACACACACACACACACACACCAAGTTGGCTCTCTTAACCAAATATTACATAGTCAGCTCTCAATACATATAATACAATTAATAAAGTAAATATCAAGTACTTAGTCAACACTCTTACATAATAAAAATATAGATGATCAACATTCATAATCTATCTTATCTATGCAGGAGTCCATGTCATACTCCCCAAATCACCACTTCAGTTCAACTACTCTGTATCACTGTTCTGCTACTGTCGCCTATCTTCATTTCATTGTAACTCTTTGTAAAATTAACCAAAATTAAATCGATCTTAGATTTAGGTCATACATGCCCCACAGTATCTTCTTCTAAGTTTTCTTCTCTTAAATTTTGAATCTCGTTCTTTGATACCCAAAATACCTTTGTATTTATGCTCTGTACTTAGTCGATTTCAGAATAAAATCAACAAAACTTAACTCCAGATAAATTGATCAATATGCCATATGTGTTTCCATAAATGACAACCAAAAAGTGAATCATATCACACAAAATTGATCACTTTCCAACAATCTCTCCCTTTGGCATTGATGGCAACACTTAACATAAAAATTGACTAAGTGTTCCAACAAAACAAAAACTGTCTCCTATGTATTTCTTTTTCTTCTCCCTTATTCACTTTACTTCTTCTTCTGTATCCAATTTTTTTTCTCTTCTCCCCCTTTGACAATAATGACAAAGGTGCATACAAATTAATAGGACTAGTGATTTCTCACCATTTTAAGAATATCTGGAAAAGAAGCTTCCAAGATCTTTACCTCTGCACTCCATGACTTAATCAATAGCTGACTAACATGAATTAGTCCATTCAGTGCAAATGATGTTGTCTCTGTTGCTTTCAACTCTATGGGAATAGAGCTTGTTAGTGATTCTATAGTCTCCTCCATGTCATATAAGTGGGTTTCAAGAATTGATAGCTTAGGAGTGATTAAACTCTTTAGAAAACCAAACCTTTTCATGAATCTCCCTTTCCCAATATCCAACACATTTAGTTTATCCAAAATTCTTGTTACTTAATTGTCCATTTCCATCACAGATTGTGAGGAGGTCTCACAACTATCCATCATATTGTTCAAGGTTGCCCTATCCTTAGCGATAATGTCCTTAATGTTCTGAACATGTCTGATTGGGTTCATGCAATAAATGAATAGCTTCCTTCCATGTGAAACACAAATCTTAGCATTTATTGTAATAGTTCTCAGAATGCCCAAGTGCCATGAAATAGACTGGAAAAATTCAATCAGTTTCTTTTCTAAGTAGCTCTTCTCTTCCTTATTTATTGCAATCTTCACTAAGTTCTCATAGTGAACATCAAACTCATGAAGTGTCATCTTCATGTTTTCTATATCATCTCTACTCTGGAAATAAATAGGTATTTGAAGAAATTTATTCACAGTATCAATTTACCTAGATATTACCTTGGTCTTCTTGTCACTCTTCTGCTCCTATCTCTCTTTTTCTTTAGTAAGTGCGGTGAAAGCTAAGCTCACCAACTCATTTTCATCCATGTGATCAACATCAACATCTATAGGTTTTTCTTTGTTTTCCAACAATAGGATAGAAGATGTGTTTACCTTAGTTTTGACTTCATCTTTTGTTTCTTCTTCAAGTGTACATAATGAGCTTATTGTGGACCCTTTGACCCTATATATAGCTTGTGGACCCATTTTTCTTTCCATGTGGACCCTACCTATCCAAATCCTTTCGTTTCACCTTGTTTCCCCTCACATTTTCCTCTAAATCTTTCACGAGATTGATTGAAACCTAATAAAAAAATAAAAATAAAAAATAAAAAAAGGGAAAAATCATCAAGTTTGTCAATCAATCTCTCGAGGGGGCATATGACATCTATTTCACGACATTGTCTGGGGTAGGGGCAAAAAGCTAAATTTTTCTTTGAAACAATGTGACCTGCACATTATTTCAAAGAGGGGCAAAATGTATACACTAAAAAATGGATTCACTAATTAATTAATTAAATATTTATTATTTAATTAATATTGACTTGATGAATTAATTAAATATTTATTATTTAATTGATATTTATTTCTTCTATGTATTAAGTAAATTATTTAATTTATTTAAATACATTCACTATAGTCTATTCTTCTTATCCTAAGTCTTCTAAATTAGTTTCATTAAAGTGGTTAATTACACAAACACTAAACATGACTAAGCTTCCTAGTCCACCTCATAGACCTAGTCATTTGACACATCATCTTGGCTAAAATAATTAATTATTAATAAATCATTATCCTCACCCACACATGTCCTATTCTTAAGGGCTATGCGGCCTCATAAGACTTGGTCTGATGACCACATGTCTTCCCCTACACCAAGTCAAGAAGCAATACCTATTCCTAAGGAGCTTCTCAAGCCACCTCAAAGAGTCCAAAATGACTCATGGGACACTTGTACCAAGAGTCCTCATGAGGAAAAAGTCCTTCCTCTTTCCTCTCCATGGTCTTTGTGAGACACTT
>MU226068.1:8444007-8459557 GCA_018584345.1 Thuja plicata | reverse complement strand
CCCTATTCTTCCTCTCACATTCTAACTACATCCCCCTTTCTCTCAACCCCTTCAACCAAGTCAATAGAAACCCTAGGATCTTCCACCTTTCAATCTCCACCCTAGGATCGTGCCACCTAGGCTTAGGCACTACAAAAAACTATAAAAGGATCCTCATTCCCCCTTTGTGATCTAATAGGTAATCAAGAAATCAAGCATTCAAGAAATCAAGCAATCAAGCATTCAAGCATTCAAGTCATCAAGCCATCAAGCAATCATATTCAAGCATTCAAGCAAATCACATCCAACATTCAATCATTTCCACACCATTCCATCATCCATTTAGTTACATTTTGCATTACATTCACTCAAATCTCCACACTTTGGTGGCATCTTGGCTAAGGAGCTTCATTGGAAATCTGAGAGCTCAAACATCAAGAAATCAAAGCAAGGAGAACAATAGAGACAAGCTACAAAGGGTAGGTGAAGGTAAAGCTTGTTCTTTTACTTCATTTGATTATTTATATTCTTCATTGGGTTGCATTTAGATAGATTTATTAGCTTATTAATAGTAGTATTTTCATTTATCATAGTTGACATCTATTTTGCATACATTTTTGGCGCCCACCGTGGGGCCTAACCCCACAAAATTGACATCTTTTTCTAATTTTTCCATGTGAAAAATTCTATAGGCATTCTTGTGCATCCTTCCCTGATTGTTGCGCATCCATTCATTACTACTGCGCATTTGCTGAACCTACGCATTCATCCCATCTCCCTGCACATCCATCGACTATTTCTGTGCATTTGCAGTTTGGGCGCATTTATCCTCTATTTTGGCGCATACATCCACTGTCTCTGCGCATTCATAATTTCACCTGTATAACTATATTTTTCTCTTTTTTTGGTTTTAGCTAATCATCTTAACAGGTTTCTATTTGTTCTGGCAGCTTTCAGGCTGTTTTGTAGGTTGTTAATTTGAAGACCCCAAATTTCAAATTATTAACGGTTTTCTTGTAGGTTCCTAAGGGGTTTGCAAAATAAACCATAACCTTCATTTGGGCTTTAAAATACGACATGTTTTTCAGTTTCATGTGTCTTCTTTAGTTTATCAACTGTCTATTGTGTCTTTCTTTATAGCTTAATTGTAATCCTAGATTATAACATATCCTCTCCCCTCACCATTTGTGGACCTTGGGTGTTAGAGAAACTGTTATAATCTTTAGAGGGTGGTCTTTGGTGGGAAAAGAGGTACTCAACCCAAGGAACAACCCAACTGGTAACAGGCTAAAGCCAAGCCCATCCAAACCGGTATACAAAAATTCCATTGTGACTAGTCTCACAGTGGACAGGTGTGAATTCGTTGTGGCAACCAAAATCTCCTCTAGTACCCTTGTGGTGCATTAAAGTCCCTACATTGTTAAGGTGAAAATATTACTTTGAAAGGATTGGAAGAGCCCCCTTAATTGGGAAAATGACTTGATCACAACCACCTGAATGGATGTCCTTACTACAAAATTTTTTTTAGTGGCCAAAAATCCTTCTATTTACTGGTTCAACGAGTAGCCCAACCTGTGAAGACACCCCACATTACTCACGGTTCATAGTAGAGATAGCGATTCTTTGGGAAGTAATGACCCATTGAATTTGGAACTTGGTGTGCCAGAAAATTTAGTGCACTATAAGGAGAAGCCCATGCCTCCAAGTTCCTAGGCTGTCCACTTTGAATTGCGTGGCTGGATTTTATTATCCAAGTGGGGATTCAGTAAATATCATCCTTGCCAGCCTTAAGATTTGTAAGTGTGTTTGTGCATTCATACTGATTTAGAGTAGATCATTTCTATCTTGCGTGTGTGTTTATGCATTTTCAATTTTCCAAAAAATCTGAGAACTACAAAAAAACCAAAAATAGAAAAAAAAAATTCAAAATTTCAAAGCCAAAAACTGTCAAAAAAGTCCAAAAATCTGATCCTGTGCATTCATCCAATTCTACTGCGCATTTGTTCAACCTTCCTGCGCATTTATTCCTGTGCATTCATCACAATGAGTACTTGCACAGACCTTCAAGATTTCAAAATTACATTTTTAGATACTCATTTTTGTCTTTAGTGTGATTCTGGAAAAATATTTGATCTTATCAGACCTTTGATCTTCAGTTTGACCATTTTCATCATCTTGCTTTCATCCAAAATTCTCTAAAACATTCCTAAATCTTCCAAATATACATCCAAGTGTTGGAATACTACCTTGATTATCAGATTGTGGCTTTTGTGAGTTTTTATCATATCAGGATCTATCATCCTTCATCAAAACTTACCTAGGTCACTCTCTCTTGGTTCTCCTTTGTCATATCATGGTGAGATCTATACCTCCTATCGACTTGGATTATCAATTTACCTTATCTAGCTCAAAACTTTTGAATCTATTTCCTCCCATCTCTTCTATCTTCACATCTTCATCTATTTCATCTTTCACCTTTTATGGTTCAAACTCAATATCAGAAACTCAAACAAATCGTTGATCCAAAATCCATAGATACAATAGAAGGAGGCAATACTAATGAGGAAAACCATTGGTCCAAGAAGACTTCAATTTTTTCATCAGAACACGAACCCACCGATCGAGAAATCAGAGATGCTATGCAAGATGCCAAATTCTATAATGTCATGGAAAGAATCCTAGATATGGACAAGGAAATGTACTTCCTCGTGCTTGTTCAACAAGGAGAAAAACTACCTAGTGGTTTTGATGTCTCAGATCTTGTAGAACCACCTAACACAAATGATCAATAAAAACCTAGTGGTTCCCAAGAAAAACCCAGTGGTTCCCAAGAGACACATACTCATGGGAAAAAGGAAGACAAACAAGATAGTACTTTCCAAGATACCCAAGGACCTCCATCATCTTTGGATTCTGTCATGCAACAAATCCAATTGCTTCAAAAACAAATGCGTGACATGCAAACTGGATCATCCACCAAGAAATATTCCTTGGAGGATATATGTCCCTATCCTTTTGACAAGAACTTGGCTATGATTTTGTTCCCTCCTCATTTTGAGGTACCAAAATTTGATAAATATAAAGGGAATTCAGATCCACAAGACCACATTCGTGAGTTTTGTGCTGCTTGTATTGAAGTCACCCACAATGACACATATCTTATGCAACTATTTCCACGTAGTTTAGGAGGACAAGCCATGGAATGGTTCTCCAAACTACACCCGGGTATCAAATCCTTCAATGAGCTTATTGACAAATTTGTGACTCACTATTCCTATAACATCAAACATGAAGTCATAATGCTTGATCTTTGCAATACACAACAAAAGAATGGAGAACCCTTCCTTACCTTTTTTGCAAACATGGCATCAATTATTTTCCAAGTATCCATGAACAATTCCTGAACAAGAGAAGATGGATATCTTTGTGCATAACCTTACACAATAAATTAGCTATAGGTTACAATTGCAATGTCCTCCAAACTTTAACAAGTTCATTGAAAATGGAGTGAAAATTGAGGAAGCTATGGTTAGAAAGGGTGAGATTAAACTCTACTCCAAAGACAATGTTGGATCTTCAAGTTCAAATTCCAACAACAACAACAATAATGATAAATCCAAATATTAGAACAAAAAACAAGAACATTGTCAATGATGGGATTGTGGATGATCGCCATGTTAAATCAACACAACCTATCTTAAATCTCACGAGAAAAGCCAATTCTACTCAACCTACTCATAGCAATAAGAGTGCTAATCAGAATACCAACAACAATTCCTCAATATTACCCTTTATTCCAGGTAGAAGAACTTTTACTCCTTTGGGTGAATCTATGGAATCTGCATTAAGGAAGTTGATCACAAAGAAAATCATTGCGCTTCCTGAAACTAGAGATTTTGAACCTAGGGTGAAGCCTTCTTGGTGGAATGATAATGATTATTGTGAATTTCATAGAGGGAAAGGTCACAAAACCAATGACTGTCAAAGGCTCAAGCATATGATACAAGATTTTATTGAAAGGGGAGAAATTAGTGTTGATGGACACACCTCAAATGAGTCACATACGGCTTTCAAAGATCCACTTCCCAAACATGAGAAAGGAAACTCTTCCAATGCTAAAGGTGATAACCAATATATCTACAATTCTACCTCCTATAGCTATATAAATCACATTTCTGAATGCCGTCCTTCCCAATACTATGTCAATATGATTTATATCAAAGAAAAGAGTCAACTGGCTAATGTCACTACTCGAGCCCAATCCAAGGTTACTCTTAAAGGGGTTCCATCCAAACCTAGCACCTCCCAAAACAAGTCTGTCTATGTTCCAAAGTCTACGCCCAATGTTTCCAACCAATACAACCTTTTGGAGCAGTTGAAGAAAGCACCAACCCAAATATCCATACTAGAGCTTTTGTGTCTGTCACCTTCTCATAAGGATATTCTTGAGAAAGCTCTCCTAGAAACTAATGTTCCTACAAATCTAGATCAAGACCAATTCCAAGCTATGGTAGGACATTTGACCACTCCCCATTATCCATCCTTCATTGAGGATGATGATCTAGCCATTAATAAACCACATAATGCTCCACTCCATATAGAAGGCATTGTACAAAATTATAAAATTAAAAGAGTACTAATAGATGGAGGAGCTAGTTTGAATATATGCACTTTAAAACTAGTCCTTGCATTGGGATTTTCTAAAAATGTTGTATATCCAAAGAAGAAAATCACCATCAAAGCTTATGATTAGGAAGAAAGGTCATCCAAGGGGTCTTTTGTTCTTCCTATCAGAGTTGGTCCTGTAGTTAAAGACATGCTTTGTCAAGTCCTAGATATGGATTTGGCATATAACATTCTCTTAGGGTGACCTTGGATTCATTCTATGCAAGTTGTGCCATCAACTTATCATCAGTGCTTGAAGTTTCCATATAATGGTCAAGAGATAACCATCAAAGGAGATCCAAATCCTTTTCAATATTGCAACACTATGAACCCAACACTTGAATCTTTGGTGCCCTATAATCATATTGGATCTTCTCCACCAACACCCATTGATCCCAGTAATGAAGCATCAACTTCTAAATCCCATGGAATCAAAATAGACATAAAAGAAAAAGGTATGGGAGAATACACTTTGGGCCAAGATTTGTGTATCATAGAGTTACCCTTATCTCCTAAGTCATATGGGAAATCCTTGATTACCAAACAACAATCAAAAGGTCCTTCTACACTTGTTTATGGCACATTTGTAAGTGAGGGCACTATATCAAAAGAGGCAGCTGAGCGTAATGCTAATCATTTGCTAAAACACCATAAAGATCAAGAAGATGAAAAACATGAGCCTATATCACCCGATGTGTATGGAAAGGGATATACTTTTTTGCAAAAGATGGGATATCAAGGCAGTGGACCTATAGGGCTGCAAAGAGAGGGGGTCATAAAACCAATTCTGAAGAATCCAAATTATCAAAAAGACACCACTGGATTAGGATACAAAGGAGAAGGACCAAAGGAACCTAAAGGAAAATAAAAGGTTGCACCTTTTTAAAAAATTTCTAATGGTCCTGCATTACAATTCTAGAAAAATGGCATGTATGTAGATCCAACAAAGCAAAAAATAGCGCACAAAATCATTAACTGACTTAGAAATGATGATGATGATTATGATTCTCATACTTATGAATGGGATTAATTATCTAATTATACTAAATATATGGGAGTTGATGATGTTCATACCTATGGTAACAATTATCATGAGCAAGAGAGTCCAAGGACGAAACCACTAGGATTAGATTCACATGATAATACTCTTGGCGATTGTGAGGAAAGTGAGGGTTATCTTGAGATAGGCGATTCAGATGAGAGTATGGAAATAGACCTTGCCAATTCAATCATAAACTTTGAGAATTTTTCTATCAATACCATCTCATCCTTTGAGACTGAACCAAATGATCCAATATCCCTTATCCAACTCAAACTTATCACTTGAGATTCTCCCAGTTATCCTGAACTTGAAATTTTCCATAATGATGATGCTATTATCGACTATCTTGGAATCAGAGTTCATCTACCACCAAGAGATCATAAATCAGGATTCCCAATAGAAATCAATGACATGGATTACTTTGGAGAGGGTGCCAATCCTTTCAGTCGTAAAAATATGAAAATAATAAATAGATCTAACGGTGAAAACCACTTAGTGGCAGTGTTAGATCCTAAAAAAGTAAAAAGAAAAGATGTATCTAAGGGTGAAAACCTCTCTGAGGCACCTAAAGATGGAAGGATTGACACTCTCCCCAACTATATGTATTGAGAGAAGTCTGCTATACTTATTGAACCAACATTGCCTCTCAACATTGGAATAGAGGATTCACCACCTATTTTGAAGATAGCCGCATCCTTAACAGAGCCAGAAAAAGAAGCCTTTTCACATTTTTTCAAAGAGAGACAGATCAACTTTGCTTGGTATTATGTTGATATTCCTGGGCTAGATCCTCATCTTATTATGCATCAGTTGTCCATTGCACCTGGGGTCAAGCCTGTAAAGCAAAAACTCAAGAAAATGCATCCCCATATTGGTCAAAGCAGAATTGAAAAAATTGTTGGATGTGGGTTTCATTCGAGCTATTGATTATGCTGAATGGATCTCCAATATTGTACCAGTGTCCAAGCCAGACAAGTCCATCAGGATTTGCATAGATTTTTGAGATCTTAATAAGGCTTGTCCCAAAGATGATTTTCCCTTGCCCAACATTGATATTATAGTTGATTTAACAATTGGGAATGAGATGTTATCCTTAATGGATGGGTTTTCCAGCTATAACCAGATCAAGATTGCACTAGAAGACTAGGAACTCATGGTCAAAGCAGAATTTAAAAAATTGCTGGATGTGGGTTTCATTCGAGCTATTGATTATGCTGAATGGATCTCCAATATTGTACCAGTGTCCAAGCTAGAAAAGTCCATCAGGATTTGCATAGATTTTTGAGATCTTAATAAGGCTTGTCCCAAAGATGATTTTCCCTTGCCCAACATTGATATTATAGTTGATTTAACAACTGGGAATGAGATGTTATCCTTAATGGATGGGTTTTACGGCTATAACCAGATCAAGATTGCACTAGAAGACTAGGAAAAGACTGCTTTTACATGTCCTTGGGGCACATACTGCTAGAATGTGATGCCTTTTGGGCTTAAAAATGCTGGTGCTACCTATCAAAGGGCTATGACCACAATCTTTCATGACATGATGTGTACCATAATGGAAGATTATGTTGATGATATCTTATCCAAATCAAAGAATAGAGAAGGTCATCTAAGAGTCTTGGATAGGATATTCACCCGAATGGAAAAGTATCAGATAAGACTCAATCCAAAGAAGTGTGCATTCAGGGTTACATCGGGCAAACTGTTAGGATATATTGTCTCAGCCAAGGGCATAGAAGTGGATCTAGAAAAGGTCAAGGTGGTCATGGAAATGGCTTCACCTATGAAAATTAGTCAATTGAGATATTTACAAGGGTGCCTTCAGTCAATCAGAAGATTTTTCTCTCAATTAGTGGACATAAGTCATCCTTTTCAGCATCTGTTGCATAAAAACATCTTATTCAAGTGGGATGATAAGTGTGAAGAATCTTTCACTAAGATCAAGCAATAATTAGCAACTCCTACTCTTATGTCACCAATTCCAGGAAAGCCACTCTTGCTTTATATTTCAGCTACATAAGTCTCGCTTGGTGCTCTTTTAGCCCAACAAGATCAAGAAGGAAAAGAGAAGGCTATATATTATATCAGTCGCACCCTTGTTGGATATGAGCTCAATTATTCACCAATTGAGCGCGCATGTCTAGCATTGGTCTTTTCTTCACAAAAGTGGTGGCATTACATGTTGTCTCATTCCATCAAGTTTGTTGCAAAGATTGATCCTTTGAAGTATCTTTTGAGCAAGACTGCATTAACGGGAAGATTGGCTAAGTGGGTCATGTTGCTTAGTGAATTTGATATTGAATATGTGGATAGGAAAGCTATCAAAGGGCAAGTAATTACTGATCAATTAGCCAAGGCTCCACTAACATATGATTAGACTATCCATACAAAATTTCCAGATGCCCATATCCTGACATTATCTACACAAACCTAGAGGCTATATTTTGATGGATCCTATACTTAGGATGGTTCAGGAGCTGGAGTGTTATTTGTTACACCACAAGGATATACCATACCAAAGTCCTAAAAATTACTTTTTCCTTGTACAAATAATGTAGCTAAGTATGAAGCACTGATGATCGGGTTGAAGATGGCTCTGTAATGGAAAATGATTGAGTTGAATGTCTATGGAGACTCCCAACTAATAATCAATCAGGTTAATAATGAATATCAGACCAAGGATGACAATTTGTTACCATATAAACACATGGTAGATGACTTTAAGCAATATTTTTCAATTATTACCTTTGAGAAAATCCCAAGGCATGGAAATAAGGCTACAGATGCTATGGCAACGATTTCTTCTCTATTTGATGTGGAAGATACAAAAGCCCGTTTTAAGTTCTTAGTGGGATCCTTGACTTATCCTGTGTATGATGATCCTGATACAAGTATCATATGTCATATTATCAGACAAGATTCTCCTACCTATGGTAAAATATATTCCTACCTAAAAGACAATATCCTTCCCCCTGACTTATCCTGAAATAAAAATAGAACCTTTCTACGCCAAACCTCCCGCTATCTCCTAATATCCGACACCCTCTATTAGCGAGGTCTTGACGGTACTCTCTTATGATGTCTTGAACATAATGAAGCTCAAACTGCCTTACAAGACATACACAAGGGTATTTGTGGAACACATTCGAGTGGTCCTTCCTTGGCTAAGAAGCTCATGCATATGGGTTACTATTGGCCTACTATGGAAACAAATTCCTTTCACTTTTCTTGGAGATACAATAAGTGTCAAATACACGGGAATCTTATTCATGCACCAACACAACAACTTCATCCTGTTACAACTACATTGCCATTCAGTTAGTGGGGACTCAACCTTGTGGGTGAAATTCACCCTCCATCTTCCAACGGCCATAAGTTTATTATAACCACCACTGAGTACTTTACCAAGTGGATTGAAGTTGTTCCCTTAATCACCACCACAGGCAAACAGGTTTCCATGTTTATCCTTAACTATATCATTTGCCGATATGGCATCCCTATGCACCTCATTACAGATCATGGGAAGCAGTTCCAAAATCAAGATATAGATTACTATGTGCCAAATTCCATATCACCCACCATTTTTCCACTATTTACTATCCTCAGGGTAATGGCCAAGCTGAGGCATCTAATAAAACCATTGTCAAAATCCTTCAAAAGACTGTCAATGACATTGGCCATGACTGGCATGTCCAATTGAACCCTGCCCTATGGGCCTATTATACTTCCATCTGTACTCCAACCGGTGCCACACTATGCTCCCTTGTTTATGGATTTGAAGTTGTCCTGCCCCTTGAGGTTGAGTTACCTTCTCTATGAGTTTCCCTGAAATATTTGATCCCAGATGAAGAGTATAGAGTTGCACGGCTCACTGAATTAGAATTTCTAGATTAATGTCGTCAAAGAGCCTTTGATCATTTGAAAGTCTATCAATAAAGGATGTCTCGTCAGTATAACAGTAAAGTGAAACCCATAGAATTTCAGGTGGGTGATCTAGTCCTTCGGGAGAATCCCAAAAACCAGTAGCATCGTGAGAAGAAGGGCAAGTTTGAGCCTAATTGGTTAGGTCCTTTAGTGATTACAATGACCTATGGTTCTGGTGGCTATCAGTTGTTAACATCTAAGGGAGATCCCTTGGATCAACCTCTTAATATCATGCACCTAAAGAAGTTTTATGCATGAGATCCCAGTGCAAGGGATATGTTAAAAAAAAATAAAAATAAAAAATAAATAAAAAAAATCACAAGAAAATTGCAATAAAATAATGTGGTGAAAACCTGGAAACAGGCACCACTTGCGGCAAGTTAGCTCCTCCCTCTATTAGCATTCTTCTAGCATATCATCCCATCTGTATATACCCATAATAAAGTGGCTCTCACAGTCACTATTCACCTTATATATATCATAATAAAATGACCAATCCATGATTCCTATCCATTGTATAAACCCCCCAATAAAATCCCATCATAGCTTGGTCTACTGTCCTGGTCTTCACCCTAGTCCAGTGTGTCTTTCTTCACCCATAATAAGTCACTCCATAACCTAGCTGGGGGAATGTCCTCAACCTAGTTTGGGAAGTGGATCTATGATAGTCATGACTCTTAGAGGACAAAATAGAGTATTTTTCACCAGACAAGCAAACTCAATCAACAGTTCTTACACAATGCTATTCTAATCACGATTCATAATTTGTGACACATCTTTCAAAATATGATTGTTTATCTATACATTTGCAACAACATCATTATCGACCAAACTGATCAACAAACCTAACACTATCTTTTGGCAAAGAAATGTATATTCATGGTAGGCATGTTAGAATGATTTTTTTATAAGATTATGCATTCATATCTGGATATCATTTTCCATCATGTTTCCTATGCTATTCCGAGATATCTTTGACATGAATTTAAAAACTCCAAATATGTCATTGATTAGAATAACCGGGATGGAACATGATATTTTCTTTGATTGCTATTTGTGGGATATTTTCCAATGAAGTCAAAGGTACAAATAATTGGGGTGTCTGTGCATAAGAGCCTTCATCCATTCCATAAGAATTAACAACATTATAAATCATGTTTGTATACAAATGCTATTGATGGTGATGCGCCACACATAACTCGACTCCAAATATTTGTTCCCCGATGGAGGGGGGATATTCCTTGTCTGTTATGCAAATGAAACTCAGGTCATCTCGGTTCAATTATACCTAGATGCTTGTCAAGTTTGCTATATTAAAATCCATGCAAGAAGTGCTTAGGTTATCCTAGTTTAATTATACCATGATGCTTGCATTTTCTTGCAACATAACAAGCTCAATGATGAAAATCAAATTCCAAAATTTATGAAGTTTTAAGATGTTTCTGGAGTTGTGGAGATAATCATTTTTGCATATCATTTTTCATTGCATTTAAAATAGATCATAGAGTGATCCTTTTATAAGATTTTGTAGGATATCTTTTTTAGGTCACCTTGTTCACTTTGTCTATTCTTCTTGTGTCAGACGCATGGTTGTTTAAAATTGAGGACATTCTAGATAACAAAACAATAACATTTATCATAGTTCATTAGGTACATCTCTAGTTTTTAGGGTTGTTCATTTGCATATAACCATTCATATTTGCATGCATGTAGTATATTCATTGCATTTATCATAAGTTGTCATTTCATCAAAATATAGGTCATTACATTACTACTATTATTATACATTTTATTTTATATCATTATCACATATCATTCATTATCATTATTATCATTTTGTCTTCCATTATGTTCATTATCATTATTCACTATTCATTTATTTAGTCACAATGCATTCGTATACCATTAATTCTTATGAGATTAATCATAATCATTTTGTATCCACATAGAAATAAAACATGATCATTACTAGTCATAAAGTAAAGTGCATAATCAAAGTCATTCATCACATCCTGCATATGTCAGTATCCACACATATATAAATTATCATAAACAATGCATCATAGAAGTAAGCATCATAGAATCATGTCATATAGAAAGTCCATCATCAAGAGTCCATAAAACAAAAATAGCATATCCCAAATGTCCAAGGATATCTCATATAATAACCATGTGTCCATAAAGTGTCCATCAAGTCTACAATAATAGATACAATGAAGCCATACAATACAAGGTATATATCAAAAATATAAGAACCAGTGCCCCTAGACTCTGTGGGTCAATGTCTGCATGTTGCAATAGAAGGTCCTGCTCCTGATGAACCCTCAAAACCTGGTGGTGGTCTGGGTGGGTGTGACGATGTGCCTCTGCTACCCTGTGACCCATGTCTCTAATGAACTACGGTCCTAACTCTATATGAGTTATCTCTGAAGCTCCCTATCCACTGATCCCATGGAACCGCCTGTCTGTAGGCATCTCTCCAGTAGGTGATCTCCCTACCAACCCTCATCATCAACCACAAGCTCTCTGCATGTAGACTCAATGACTTTGTAGACTCCAACTCATCCAGTAAGGTCTCTGCCTCCCCTAACTACTCTATGGCAGTATCCCACTCCTGTCTAACCTCTGTGACCTCCTCCTTTAACATCTCCACCTATCTCTCTAGTCTGGGGACACGATCAACCTCTACCTATAACATGGCTAGTCTGACTAGCACTGCATCAACATCTATCTCCTCCTCATCTGTTGTGTCCCTCTATAAATAGGGATCCTACTCCTTGAAATACATCTCTTCCATCTCCTCTTGTGCCATCTGAACATCATCTTCGACATCAAGCATAGGCTTGTCCTCCTGTATCTGTGGGCCCTGTACCACTCTCCGCTGGCCCAATATCATGTCAGCCTCATTCTATACCTGTACATATGCCTGTGCCTGTACCTGTAACTATACCTGTGGCTGTAATGGTACCTATGCTGGTATCTATGCGGGTGTCTATATTTGTGCTAGTACTGGTGGCTATCTTGGTGCACCTGATGGTCTATGTGCCAGAGGTGGCATCAAACCCCATGATCATACACCTCCACCTCTCATCCTGGGACCTCCTCTACCCCTCCCTCTGTCAGGAGCATTGCCACCATCATCTCCCTCATCATCATCATCATCATCATCATCATCATCATCATCATCATCATCATCATCATCATCATCACCTCTACCTCCCCCTCAGCCTCATCCCTGACCTCATCCTCCATCCCCTGGGTCTCTTTGTGGTGGCCTCTCTGTAGGGTTCGTCAATCTAGGGATTGGGTGATCCCTCAAATACCTCTCATACTCAGCCATCATACCTGGGTCTATGACCCCCTGTCTCATCGACCATGATTGGAATGGCATGTCCAAAAACTCCTGCCTAGCAATCTTAAATGACACCATAGTTCCCCAGTCTCACCTCTCCTAGTGTGTCCATGCAAACTTTGTCAGGCCATGGAGCATCCCCTGAATCTGGCCGAACTGTCCAGAAACCCGGCTCACCATTTGTCTCTCTATGATAAAGGGAGTCCTCCCTATCAACCACCACGACTAAAAACAATATTCAAGCTAATGCTCATCCTCCCAAGGCTCACAATCCAAGTAGGGTCTCCATATCACCGCATCAATAGTATAAAAAATGTACCTCCAAAACTCTAAATGTCCCATCTTACACGTAGACTGGATCGATGCATAAAGAAATACGTAGGGCTGCCTAGCGCCCCAAAATCTGAGAGCTATAGGCCATCTGATGGCAATGTGCTCCCATGCCCATACATGGAGCAGTGTAACCCCAGTTGATAAAGACGCACCCCCATGGTACACCACCATCATCCTCTGTAGCGTCCGCCCCCATCCAACTGCAAAACTATGTGATCTCTGATTGGGACAAACATATCCTCCAATCACTCCTGCTAATACAATTGGTAGAGGCTCATACAATGCTACCATGTCCTCCCAATTGATCTCAGCCTCATCTATGTCCTCATCACCAAATACTCCTCTGCACTCAATCAACCCACCATGCCGATCATAATGCACTAGCTCTCCGGTGATGGGTAGTCAAAGGATGCGATACACATCCTCCAAAGTCATGGTCATCTCGCCTATTGAAAAATGAAATGTACTCATCTTCAAGTGCCATCTCTCTGCTAGTGCCGTCAACATACCTAGATTTCTTGAATCTCAAGCGTATGGATGACATGATATAAGCCGACTGCCCCAATCAATACCCTATCGGTCTCTGATAGAGTCGATCTCAGACTTTGTGTAATGGGATATATCTCCCATGACATCAGGACATTTGTAATATCCTCCTATCATCAACAACCAACAAATAAAACTATCAGATTCTGATCTAGCTGATCTATCTATCCTATCTATCTAACAATCGAAAACATGTTTATCACATGTATCAACATATGATTTCTATCAATTATCTACCAATCAAGACGGGTTTACTAGCGACCATGCAACAATGTTGCTTATCTTGACATCAAATCGATCAACATCCAATGCCAGATCCTATTGGCTTATCTCTATAAAGTTTGACCTAATTTTCCTTATCCAAATTAAATCTTTCCATAAATGCGCACCACAGATAAATGCTGGCGCAGTTTTAAAATATGTGCAACATAGAAACATGCTTGCGTAGGATCCCCTCATGTTTGCACAGTTTGAATTGATGCCCCAATTTTCTAAACACATGTGCAACATCAGATATCTTATCTGATGTATGCGCCGGATTCCCAAATGGATGCGTAGCTTTTTCGCATACATCCTTTGTTGCTGCGCATTGATGCGCCGCAACTGCGCATTGATGCGCCGCAACTGCGCATCCATTTTCACACCAAAAATCATCAAATTTTCTAATCTAAACCTATGGTTCAATCTATCCTAAATAGGCTACAAATCCTATCTAACATGCATAATTGAATCAATTTGACAAGGCTGGATAGATCACCTACCGACTCTCCAGAATCCGACGGCCTCTGGAAGCGTCTGACCCTCTCGAAGCAGTGGTCTGTAAGTGGGAACAATATCTTCTCAGCTCTCCTCTTCTATCTCTCCAAGATCCAATCTCCAAATGATAATGAGCTTATTGTGGACCCTTTGACCCTATATATAGCCTGTGGACCCATTTTGCTTGCCATGTAGACCTTACCTATCCAAATCCTTTTGTTTCACCTTGTTTCCCCTCACATTTTCCTCTAAATCTTTCGTGAGATTGATTGAAACCTAATAAAATGAAAAAATAAAAAATAAAAGAAAGGGAAAAATCATCAAGTTTGTCAATCAATCTCTCGAGGGGGCATATGACATCTATTTCATGACATTGTCTGGGGCAGGGGCAAAAAGCTAAATCTTTCTTTGAAACAATGTGACCTGCACATTATTTCAAAGAGGGGCAAAATGTATACACTAAAAAATGGCTTCACTAATTAATTAATTATTTATTTATTATTTAATTGATATTTATTTCTTCTATGTATTAAGTAAATTATTTAATTTATTTAAATACATTCACTATAGTCTATTCTTCTTATCCTAAGTCTTCTAAATTAGTTTCATTAAAGTGGTTAATTACACAATCACTAAATATGACTAAGCTTCCTAGTCCACCTCATAGACCTAGTCACTTGACACATCATCTTGGCTAAAATAATTAATTATTAATAAATCATTATCCTCACCCACACATGTCCTATTCTTAAGGGCTATATGGCCTCATAAGACTTGGTCTCATGACCACATGTCTTCCCCTACACCAAGTCAAGAAGCAATCCCTATTCCTAAGGAGCTTCTCAAGCCACCTCAAAGAGTCCAAAATGACTCATGGGACACTTGTACCAAGAGTCCTCATGAGGAAAAAGTCCTTCCTCTTTCCTCTCCATGGTCTTTGTGAGACACTT